>JAMQGT020003652.1:0-75131 GCA_024447675.2 Pterophyllum scalare | reverse complement strand
TAGGGTAACCAGTTATATTTGTTCTGCTTTGTGCTTGTTTTGCCCAAATCACTGAAAATTTCAATAAAGATATTTTTGGAAAAATTAGGTTTCATATCTCCAACATGTGAAATGGTTGCTAAACTACATATGTGCATGGTGTTCACTCAGGTATGGGTGTTTGTGTGTGTTTATCATGTTTGCGTTATGAGTTTGTCAGCTGGAATGCTGTCTGTGCGTCACACAGGCATGTCTTAAGTCTGTCTGCTTTGCTGTGAGATTTGTCTCACCACTGACGCACACAAACTGCAGTACACAGCCTGCTCAGCCCGTATGTAGGTGCATAACATCAGTCTCTGCTGAAGCAGAGAAGAAAAGGAACTATCAAAAGCTCGACAGCAGGCTGTTTGCTTGCAAAGGCAAATGAAAGGAAGTGATGGTTACATACTTTCCAGATAAGCTGAGACATGTCACAAACAGCTCGAACTATAAAAAAAAAGAAAAGAAAAACACACGTCTTGTTTGCATACAAAGTCTGTTTATATTTTATGTACTTCGTAAGAATTTCGGCATCTGTTGTGTTTTGGAGTTGGTGACAAACTGCGAATGCTGATGATATCTACAGTAGATCTAAGTGATGTTAACATTTATCAGCTCAACATGAAGCTGAGATGATCTCTGAGAAGTATGCTTTTTATGTAAACACTCTCCTCGGCATATTTGGCATCAACACCATTTCTGCTGAAATGTCAAACATCTAGGTCAGCACAATCCAGGTTTGTCCAAGGGCAGTGAACACTGACTGCAGACAGTTACCAATGATGCATTGTGCAGACACGGATCCGGGACATCAGCTCAGCGCCTCCCTGTTTCATGATGCTCTGTCTCTTTACCGTTTAGTCAGGTAGCTGGTGAAGTTCTTGCCAAAAGCAATTATACCCCAGTACTCTCCATTATAGATCCCCTCAAAAGCTTCTTTGTGGGACAGGTTCACCTGCAGACAAAAAGGAACAGGTTCAATTTATAGATTATGCTGAAAGTCTATGGTTCTGTGTTACAGAGACAAACAGTCTTTCCCTTTCAGTTATTTCCTAAAACAGGGAAGTCCTGGTGTTTGTTCCACTGTTAAACTAATTTGCTAAGTAGAGTAAAGTAAATGTTAACAACTCAGAAAGAAGTCTGTTACTTCCTTTGTAGATTGCAATGATTTTGCTGCACTGTGCAATCAAATTACCACTAAAGTGGCAACAAGAAATAAAACCAAACTCTACCAGTAGATCTTCAGTAACAAAAAAAAAAAAAAATACAAATTCAAAGGTCCTCATAGATTATGTGCATTCATATCTCTCAGGGCCAAATAAATACCTGCTGCACGCTGGAGTTGTCCAGGAAGGAGAGGAGTGATTGGCTGGAAGAAGAGGGGGAGGTCTCGTTGTTCACTACAGCAACCTGGATCCCCTTTGGATCTCCTCCGACGCACAAACAGATGAGTGAGATCTGGATGACGGGCAGCAAGAACTGGAAACACAATGAGCTGCCAACACAGAGGAGACGATAACAGTCATGAGTTTGCCGCTTATAGACATTCGCAAATAACCGCTCTTACTGTTAAATGCTGTTAACTGCATCATACCCTGGCATTCTCTTCATCCGCACCAGTGTTTTGATCATCAGGGCAGCGATGTTTCTCCACTTTGGCAGCGTGTGTCTGGCTCGCACCTTCCAGTCCACTGAGCATGCAAGCACAAAATAAATTCAAGTGACTGTAACTAATATTTTCATGATGGCAATGGTTACATTTTTCATCTGAATCTGTGTCTCCCCTTTATAAAAAGCTCAAGTTTCAACTTAGTGTTTATCTGACTGACCTACAATTTTATTAATATTATCATTATTATTATTATTCACTTCTCATATCTTCACTTTTTGATGTTGGAAGCAGCTGTTTTTAGAGAAATAATGTAAAATTCCTGTTGTATTTTACTAGCGCAGTGCTAAATGACGTGCACAGTTTGAAAAAGAAAACACTTCATGCCAATACCTGAACATTTGGGACCTTCCTCTGCAGGTGCAGATCCGACCCCAAGAATTGGCTGACTCTCATCCCTTCCACTCCCAAATGACAGGCTTTTCTCTAATATTCCCTCTGGAGGAGTGGACTCCGGTTTAGAGCCGATCTGGTCTGATGTCTCACACAGCTGCAGGAAAGCATGCTCCAGGGTCTGCAGGAGAGATAATATGGGTTAAAACTCATAAGACTACCAAAATGCAGACATTTTTAGCTTCTGATTAATTTGCAGAATTTATTACAACCATGTGCAACAACTATGGTTTAAAAAGTTGCATTACTGCTAGGGGGGAAAAGTTCACTGTTGCCATAAACCTTCGTTCATATTAAAATGACTGTAAAACAAACAAAGTATAGTCAGTTTTGTTCTTTCTAAACACCTCCCTGTCCTGACTACGAGCACCCCTGGGTGCCCACACAGGCTGCTGGGAGTTTAAAGAGTACTCACTGTTGCACAGTGCTGCTTCATGACAGCATCAGGAGGACCTTCAGCCAACAGCCGGCCGTGTCGCATGAGACCGACCTGGATGATAGAAAATATAAAGAGGTGCATTCATTAGAGATGCTATTCTCCCTTTGAAATTAGTCTTTTTTTGTAACAATTTCTTATTTAATTATAAATAAATAATTGACGTGAATAGATATAAAATCAGATCATGTCACTTGCACATTAATCCATATTTACCCTGTAAAATAATAAAAACTTAAGGCAGCTTGTGTGTGTGTTTGAGACAGAAAGAAGCTTACATGCAGTACTGTGCAAAAGCCTTGAGCCAAAAGAAAAACAAGTGGCAAGCCTAAAAAACTATCTATAGCAGATGAACAATATCGAAAAGTCATTACTTTAAAAATAGGAAAAAAAATCCAGCAAAGATCTGACACAGGACCTGATAGGTGCATCTGAACCTTCAGGTGATCATCTACTGTGTGTTGAAGTCTCATCAGTAATGGTCTCAGTGGAAGAGTGGCTATCAAGAAAATTAGTGGCAGGTCTTTCGAAGTGATGAATCCAAATTAGCTTCAACATTAACATAATGGAACAAAGTGCAGCTAACAGTCAAAGAGTTTTGAATGTCTACTTAAAGACTACTTAAAGAAATTACAAGAAAGCTTGCCTAAGAGTGTTCAGGCTGTGTGTTGACAAATGCTAAAGGTCACTGTGGTATGTGCCTTAAAGACTTGGTTATCGGGACACACCGGAATATCTTTATATATCTTTAAAATTATGTTTTATGCTGATATAATCAATGTATTTAATAGTAGAAATTGTGATAATTGATGAAAGAACAAACTGTCTGATAAGCATTTCTCATTCTTTGCAAAAAAAAAAGATTAGCTGTGTGACAGACTGGCAACCTGTCCAAGGTGTACTCTGGGATAATATATACAAGAGAGGGAATAAACATAAGCAAAACACTGGATTTATTAGTCACCTACAAAACAGGAAACTTCTCCTTAATCTGTTGAGTGTGAATGGTACACTTATCCTATTAGTCTTTATTTTAGTGGGTCAAACATGAATAAACAAAGGCTGTAGCTGCTACGTGATCAGAGTCTACTTACGACTGGTGCATGCATGAAGCATGCTGACATGACCAAAGTTCATTCCTCAGCAGTGCAGTGATGCATTATTGCACTGAGTGCTCCGTCACCTGTCATGCTTCTGTCAAAGTGTCACGAAGACCGAAATAAATAAGCAAATCTGCCTGTGACTGGAAGTGGCCTTCTTCACCCAATTATCGTTTTCACTGTAAATGGAGACATGGCTGAGAAAACTGAGTGGACCGACTGGTTTTAGTGGAGACTTTCTGAATCTAGGTTATAGTGATTATGTGACACCAATAAAAATGCTTGAACTATGTGACAGTAAGAGACTGATCTAAACGCTTGCTTTAAGCAGGAAGTATTTACTCGACTACAAGCTTTGTAAACAGCATTCGAATCTTTCCAGGAATCTGAATTTAAATCAAGACGCACTGATAAAATTTTCTCACTTATCAGCCCTCTAAAGTTACCAGCTAAATGGTACGTGAGAAATCTGGTCTAAGATGTGAGGCAGTTGTATTCCACCGCCAGGTAGATTTCATCCATATCTGTCCCACCAACACATTCTGACGTAAAATATTATCCCTTCATCATTTTATCCTTTGATATGTGAAATTTTTGGCATAATTAGCTCATCATTTGTTCAGATAAGTATGTTCTAAACATCAGGTTTAATAAGGTCACAGTAACTTTTTTCACCACCAAATTCTAGTCATTCCTCAGAACTCCAGACTCCTGTGTGAGTCCTGTCTTTGAGTCAGTCCATCAACTCTGAAGGTGGAGTTCATTTGTCTACCATTACAAAACTCCTACCTGACTTTCCTGCCTCTGTGGTGAAGTTACAGTCATGTGAAAAAGAAACGTCTCATGACTATAATGCAGTCCTGTGGAAAAGCTCGGTACACTCTTACTGCTTCCACAGGAATTAAGAGGGTGAGTCGCTCCGAGGTGCTGCTAATCAAATGCACTTAATTAACTGAACATCAACAAGTGTGACCACCTCTACAAATAAAAAGTTTGCTGGTCTGGAGCACTCAGGTGTCTGTTAACACAATGCCACAGTCTTCCCAGGAATGGACGCCCCAGCAAATTCACCCAAAGGTCAGAGCGTGCAATGATCGGAGAGATTGCAGAAAAACCCACGAGCTACATCTCAGTCTCTACGGGTCTCTATATGATAGCACAAAAAGACTGAACAAGCATGGCTTGTCCCTTGGACAGATGAGACTAAGGTAGAGATGTCTGGCTGTAATACATAGCGTCACATTTGTTGAAAACCAAACACAGCACATCAGCACAAACTCCAGGTGATTTGGGCTAGTTTCGCCACCACAGGACCTGACATAAATGTGAGGCTATTTATATGAGAGCTAAAACTTGGCTGGAACTGGGTCATACAACAGGACAATGATCCCGAGCACAGCAGCAAACCAACAACAGAATGGCTGAAAAGAAAAGAATCGAGCTGCAGTGACCCCATCAGAGTCCAGACCTCAACCTGACTGAAATGCTGTGGTGAGACCATAAGAGAACTGCGCATAAACAAATGCCCACAGACCTCAAAGAACTGAAGCAACACTGTAAATAAGAATGGGCCAAAATTCCTCCACAACAATGTGAGAGTGTGATAAAGTCATTCTAAAATGTTATGTTATGATCCACAAATTGTTTTATACTATTAATAGTACAATATCAGTGTAAGTATAGGTCACTCGTATAGATTCACTCATTTGACACTTGCGGTTATACTAGAGTTACTGTGTAAACCTCTTGAGCGCTATTTGTGCACTTAGAGAAAGAAAACTGAGGCAACAGCATGTATGCTCTAAACCACATGTTGTGTTTTACATTTCCTTCTGTGCACAGTTTGACCAAACAAGAAATTGGCTTTAGCTTTAGAAAGCAGGCTTTCTGTCCTCATACTGCTTCCAGTCTTTGAGCTAAATTATTGCTAAGTGGCTTAAATATTCTTAGAAACTCATATCACAAATGAATGTATTTGCAAACAACATTTTGATAGACTACACACAAGCAAGCATGATGTCTGCACGTAATCTGGAGTACAATCTTTAGACTGAAAAAATGTGGCTTTATGGACTTTTCAAAGGAGATTACTGGAGAAACAATGAATGAACTCAGGGAATGATTAGATTTGTGCTGAGCCAAGCATTAGTTTGACCACGAGTGAAATATGTTCTGAATATGAGGAGATAAAGTCTGGAAGGCCCTGCTGACCTTTTGAACGTGTGGTAAATGGACCGATTCTTATATAATGCTTTTCTACACTACCTGAGCACTCAAAGCGCTTTATGCAGCATGTCTCATTCACCCATTCACACACACATTCATAAAAGTGCTTTTTTCTATGTCTAAGTGCTTTCTATCTAACATGACTGTGTGTGAATGTTAGAGAGAAAGATGGTGTGTGGATAGTGTGGGTTCAATACCTTGCCCAACAATACTTTGGCATGCAGACTGGAGCAGCCAGGGACCAAACCACCAACCTTCCGATAAGTGGATGACCTGCTCCACCTCCTGAGCCACAGCCACCCCTATAAGTCTTGTAGTTGACAAAGGGATTTGGAAACTTGATATGATGGCTGACGGCTTTGTGCGTCTGCCAGGCTTCCTGTTCTCTCTCTGTTTTCTTTACAGTCAGTGGATTTGTTTGTTGGCAGGGTGGAGTTCAGAGTATGCAAAGTCTTAAGCACACATTTCATTCTTAAGCTGCAAATGTCCAGATCGTCCAGCCATTTAATTTCAACTTTAAAATAAATTTGAATGTTTTCTGTATCCTACATGCAGGAGAAGCCAAATCCAGGATGCCAAGGCATGTGGAAATAAGCAAGAAAATCCAATGGACACCAATGGAAAAACACACAAAGGAGTGAAAGGTGATGGACAAACAGTAACAAAGGAAGGAAAGAAACTAACACAGGAAGTAAAACCACAATCAAATACAGAAAAGTAACCCTCAAAAACAGGAAGTAACAAAAAGACACAACTAACATCAAATGTGAAGACTTAAACTGAACATAATGGCAGAGACAAGGAAATACTGAAAATACAGGAAGAAAATAAACAACTATAAACTACAGAAAAGAAGGGGATCGTGATCATATGCAAAATAATCAAAACACAAGCACCATGCCAGGAGGTGGCTGGTATTACACCCTTATCATCAGTTCCACAGTCACAAGTAAAGCATGTTTTTGTTGGGATCTTTTATAAGTTGAGGAATATGTTGGCACTATAGAGATTATTTATTTATTTCTAGTGCTTTTCTGTTAATAAAATGGTAAATGAACTGGTACTTATATAGCGCCTTTCTTTCTCACACACACATTCATACAGTGTGTTTTCTAACACTCACACACACATTGACAAGTGTGAATGTGGTGCTTTCTTCCCCTGCTTCTCTACTGAATATGCTGCATTTATGCTTAATACGTTAATGTGTATTCACATGACTTCATAACTCACCACATTGGCTTGCCTGGCCTCCTCTATGTAGTGTGTGGTGATGATAACAGAGACTTTTCCTGTCTTCACAATCTCCACCAGGTGCTGCCAGATCCTAGAAAGAAGACAGGAGAAATCCTTGAAACACTCGACCCACTCAGTAATGGAGTTTACTTAAAAATCGCAGCTTACAGCTTCGCCAGCAACAGCATCGCTGCCAGCCGTCTGATCTTAAGAGGCTTTGTGATTACACAGTGACATTGGAGTAACGCACTGAGGGGGGTGCAGTATGCTTTCACAAATGTTTACTTAACTATGCAAAAATATGGGAGTAGACTTTATTAAATCTTTATCAAAACTTCATCAATATCAGCTATCTTGTCAAGTTGATAAGACAGAGAAAGTTATATACATGAAGAAGTCTTAGAAATGTGGAAATTTTTGCAGATGTTTTGTATTTTGTATATAAAGATGTAAAAATTCCTGTGGGCGTTCAAAAGAGAGGAAACTAATATATATATATATATATATATATATATATATATATATATATATATATATATATGTTTTTTTTTTTTTAATTTATTTTTTTATTGTACTCTACTAATATAGCTTTGCATGATTCACTGTTGGAAATATATCTTATGGGCTCCATTCTCCTCCCTTTAAGCAAACTTTCTTCTGATTGGCTGCCCCTCGCAAACAGACATTTTGAACAGCAGGTGGGTGGGGCTGCTGTGAGACAAGAGTAGAAAAAACTGAAGCTGAGCATTAAGAGCAGTCTACAACCTTAGGGACTAGTTCTTCTTACACTTCTCTCAAATCTGTAAAATTTTCATAATGTTCGTAATGTTATTTATTAACATTATTATATCTATATTAATGTCATTTTATTTATTATAAATATTGATATATTAATATATATTTTTTGTATATTAATATTTCCCTTTGGCTCCGGCACCTCAAAATTTCCTCTATGCAGGAAAAACCCCGGTGACATCAGCTGGAAAACATGATACAGAAGAAAACAGGCTGGTTACATACTTAGCTCTGAGCACAGGGTCTACTCCTACTGTTGGTTCGTCCAGGATGAGCAGCTCTGGATTCTGCAGCAGAGCCGCTCCGAGAGACACCCTTCGCCGTTGACCCCCACTGTAACACAAAAAAAATCAAAGGGCAACAGGGTGAATCTTCTTCCAAGATGTTTCGTAACTGGTAATTCACCTCGCCTGTGTGCATGCCACTCACTCCACAGGGAGGTGGTGGGAGCCAAAGTGCAGGACAAACCTGCCTGACAACACAGAGGCATACGACAGCGTCTGAGGCAGAGATGCTGGGAAGAAGGCCCATTTTCACAAATTAATCTGATTACATTTATGTCTAAAAGTAAAAATCATCTTCTAGCACACCACAAATAAACAGCTACATTTTATTAAAGTGAAAGGAAAGACAAATATGCATTAGAATGCATGTTTATCATACCAGAAATATCTTCCATATTATGCAGAGTGGGCAGTTTTAGAGGCTTGTCAGTTACATAAAGCTGCAGCAGAACAAGCAGAGGTTAGAAGCTCAACAGCCTGCTGCAAAATCATTGCCACAACAGTTAAATATAAAGACCAGTATACAAGTCTCAAAGGATTCATCTTCACAGTAAATTATCGCATGAGAGTCTTATTCAGATGTTGCAGCTCAGTCACATGACAAACTGCAAGTTACACCACAAACAATATTAATATGAAATGAGCTTCTAATGAAAACTGGTTTGAAGGCCTCTTGGAGAACAAAAGGCTCTTTGCAATGAACCAGAGCTGTGAATAAATAATGGTCATTACTTTTATGAAATGGCCATAAAGTAATCCGCCACATGTTGTTGCCTTGGAGATTTTATATCTTATAGTCAGTACAGTCAGAGTGAGAGCAGTGTCACATTTCTTTTTTAAATAAATTACAATTAAAGCAAAGATTCAGCACAACTACTTTGAGACAGCTTATGCAAACTCGGGATGGTAAGATGTTAAGAGTCCTGAGCGGCTGAAAATAGTATTCTATTATATTGTATGTTGATTTTTAAAGTCCTGCTGTTGTCCTTGATTGCTGTGAGTTGCGTGGGGATAAATTAAGTATCTGATTCACTGAGCTCTGATTAGATAACAGCAAGCAAAGGTCGTTTAAAATATAGTTAGCAGCATACTGGTCAAAGAGGCTCTGTAGATACTATCACTCACATACTGAAAAAAAAAAATGTTGCATGTTCCAAACTGAGCTGCCACTCAGGTGGAGCTCAGACTTTTGGTCTAGATGGTGATGCAAGCTGGGGTGAGGCTGAACGCATAGTGGCATCTTCTGATTAATCACAAATTCTTTCTTGCCTACATGAAGCTCTGGGGCACATGTAACATGTTAACTGCTTAAAATTTAAAAACAAAATCCTTTGGTGTCTTTACAGTAAAAAGAGAGACTTTGTTAGAGCCTATGAACAGCAGGGGACACAGAAATACGCTGGCAGTGTTACGTAATACTTAGGACTCTGTGGGCCTTTGCTTTGATGACTACACAAAAGCATGCAAACCAGTGTTGCCAGATCGTCCACTTTTGGGTTTTGTGGGTGAAAATAGTTTGGGAAGCTTGTGGAACTTTCCCTTAATGAAGCACACAGTTGCAAAATGCTAACTTTTGTACAAACAGTTCCAAACAATATTGCAAACTTCTCACTGTTTTAACTGTGGATCTGAATTTGTGTAATCCATTCTACACTTTCGACTAACATTGCTGACAGCGTTGATTTTATCTTTATTCAAGAGAATCATCTGGATAGTCATCCTTGCACCCTGTTTAGAAACGTGATATTTGCAAAAACCCTTAAAAGGTGACTGGATGAGTCATCTCTCTATCGTGTCTAGCTACTATGGCTTATGTGACCAGTCACATCAATAAACCACTGTAGGTAGAGAGCACAAATGAGAGCAAACTGGCCACAGTCTGAGAGGCTGTAAAAGCTAACAAGCACTCAGTATAGTTAACACGTTGATGGACAGTTCTTTACATTGCTGTGGGGAAAATTTGTGCATAAAAGATACTTGCAGTAAGTCACTTAGAATACTTCACAAGTTTTCTAAGTGACTTACATTTGCCTGACATGTGAAAAGATCCCTGGTTTTGTGTCAGGAAGGGCATCTGTAAAAAATCTCCCAGATCAAACATGCAGAGCTACCCGCTGTGATGGCCCCTGGTGAATAAGGGAGCAGCTGAAAGTAGCGTGTACTTAACACATGATTTCATGATCCATTCATGAAATCCAAACCAAGGCATCCATCCAACCAAGCAAGAGGAGCTTGAAAACCTAGCAAGCAGTCAGTGTAGCTTGACATATACAGTAGTTAGCACATCAGCAGATGATCCATTTATCTTCTGAGATTCACCCACAGCCATGGACAAATTGGCCAGCAGTTCTTCAAACAATGATAATTGGTTCAAAGAAAACACATGACAGCTAAATATCACCATCTAACTAAATGCTAATTTTATCCAATCAAATCAACAAATCAAGGGGCAGAGAAAATGGTTAAGAGGAAAAACAAAACTATCTAGTTAGTGTGTCAGTAGATCATTATTGCTGTCTTTGTGAGGAAATCATACACATAAAAGCCACTTACAGGCTGTCACTTTCAAAAAAATGCTTGACAAATATTTGGATGACCCATCTGTCTGCCATAACAGCTAAAACATGCCTATAGCTGCAGCCTGACTGGACAACAGTTCTTTAAACAACTAAACAACTTAGAACAAAAAGTAAGGACATTTGTGTTTGGTTGACTGTTTCTTTTTGTAACAATGCTTCTTGGCAATAAATACTGTTGAAAAGCCTGTTTATTTCCTCTTAAATTGTGACACATTTGTAAGGCTTTTGTGGGTTGAGCAGCAGAGTTGAGTATGTTGGTTGCACCCATGAAAAACTTGCCAAATCTTCTCTGCCAATGCCAAACAGCTGATTCTGCTACTGACTCTTACTTTGAGCTTCTGGTAATCCAGGTGCTGACAATCAGGCTTGTCATGATGGGAGGCAATCTCAATGCAGAGAGATATTGAGATGAGATTCTGCAACTAGTGGCAATCTCCACAGTCTGGGACTAAACCCTGTCCTTCAAGATGACAACATTCACCCCCACAGAGCAGGGTTTATCAGGGACTACCTCCAGAATTTGGGAGTGGAGAAGATGGAATGGCCTTCCTGCAGTCTTGACCTCAACCTCACTTGTGGGATCAGCTTGGGCATGCCGTTTGTTCCAGAGTGACCAACACAACCACACTGGCTGACTTGCAACAAATACTGGTTGAAGAATGAGATGCCATCCCACAGGAATGTGTGACCAAGCTGGTGACCAGCATGAGGAGGAAGTGCCAGGCTGTTGTGGCTGTGTATGGTTCTTCCACATGCTACTGAGGCCCCTGTTTGTTAAATGAATAAACGGTTAAATTGCCAATATGTCTTGTTTCTTCAGACTTCAATCATCCAATCCAATAAACAACACCAAGCAAGAGTCAATAACAGAATGAGCTGTATGGCATTGGCAGAGAAGATTTGGCAAGTTTTTCACTGGCGCAGCCCACATACTCAACTCTGCTGCTCAACACACAAAATGCATTTCCTTACAAATGTGGCACCATTGAAGAGGAAATAAACAGGCTTTCCAGTGGCATAAGATTTATTGCCTGGAAGCATTTTTACAACAAAGAAATAATCGGCAAAACACAAATTTTTGTTTTAAGTTTATAATTAGTTTTAAACACTTGTGATTCTGCTACAAGGGCATAGCTGAAAACCTGGCAGGATTACCTCATGATCGTAATCAAGAATAGACCTGCCATGCGAGGTAAGATTTGATTGGGCATCTTGACATCAAAGCTAGCACTACTTATGGAAAGTGATATTGAGCAAATATAATCAAACTATACATCTTTTTATCTGCCTCTTTATCAGACAAAGTTATAACCTTTTATTGAGACTGGGTTTACAGCCTGCTTGATAGAGACTCAATGTCTGTCTTTCAGCACAATGTCTGTCTTTCAGGGGTCAAAGTCTGCAGATAGTCATCTGTAGATAAACGCAAATACAAATTACCACCCTTCATAAATTGGCGGTATCTAAGGAAATAAGGCCTCATTTCCCCATATCTGAATCTAACATTCATAAACCACATTACCATTTGTGCGCACACACACACACACACACACACACACACACATACACACACACACACACACACACAAAAAAAAACAAAAAAACAATTTAAATATTAGTATCAACAGCTTTCAGTCCTGCTTCCACCGTTCTCACAAAGCTAACATTTCTGGGATAGATCAGCTTTCACTCATTGCATTTTAAAATCATTCTATCTGTGAGGTCAGCTGCTGCAACATGTGGTGTTCACCTGAGATTTCGAACCAGGCTGGTTTTCTGAGGTAGATCGAGGAAGTCAATGAGAAAGTTCATGCGCGCCTGGGTTTCCTTAGACGTCAGGCCATGAATTCGCCCATAGAAGGTCAGGGTGTCACTGATGGTGAACTCACTGTACAGCGCCAGTTCCTGTGCAACACAAAAGCAAACAAGACATGAAACTCATACTTGATGCTCTGATTGAGTGCAGCTTTTTCCCCCACAACGACGTCCATCATATGCCTGACTTCACTCAAAATAACATAATGAGAGAAACATCAGATAATTGATTATAAGTATAATGGAGACACCATCAAACAACAGTGATGCCTCACAAACACTAAAATTTCTGGCACAATTTGGAACAAATACAACTGCACCAGTAGATGTAAATCCACTTCATGTACAAAGTTAGCATCTATTTTACTCTTTTACTGCTTTGACTTTGCATTTTCTTGCTTCCTGGGAAGGATTATGGATTTTTTTTTAATAATACTTAATCTTGAAAGTTTAAAGGCTTACATAATGGCAGATATACATTTTTTATGCAACAATGACTTAAAGCAACCATTACATATTGCTAGTTTAAAGATGGATCTGTCCATATTGTGGCAGAAAACAGAAAATATTTAAAGTGTCACAGTCCTCCTCTGGGTTGCAGATTACTTCCTGCACAGACGAATCCAATGCTCAGGGTTACACACAGGACAACAAATACCATGTTGTGTTATCAGCTTCATCAGATAACCAGTCTAACAGTAATGAGGCACACTCAGGTACAGGTGGCTCACTGCAGCAGAGGCCAAATTACAGATGCCCCAGAGCTTGGCGCTTAATAAAATCCTCATCACTTTAAGGAGCAGCTGATGTGGATGTTGGGGTGATAATTTTCTGGAAAGAATACAAATAATTAAACCCTCCATGACAATAAATAATAAAGAAACCAAAAGTGTTGCCTTTGTGTCAATTAAATAAATTTGCTGCTTTTTTAGATACTTTAAGGATCCTTGCGCACACAAGTTTTTCAACAAAGCCAGACAAGTGCAGGGGCACACCTTTACACGAACATATTTGGTGCTTACCTGTGGCATGTATCCAACTTTCTTTCCCGGAACATCGTGACCAGGACATGCAGGTGGCTTCCCCAACACAGTGATGTGACCCCGTGAGATTTTTAGGGTTCCCACAATGCATTTCAGAAGTGTGGTCTTCCCACATCCGCTGGGCCCCAAAAGGCCATAACTGCAAAACAAAGTCACGAGAATTTCAAGTAAAACTGAAAGCAACTTTGTTAGATTCTCCAGAGGGAAAACGTTTGCAACATCCACTAGGCATGTGACGAGTGGCTGCTGCTCTTTTCCTGGCACACAAATACAGTATCAGAAGAGAAAAGAATCCAGTTTACCATGACAGAAAAAATGGTTCTAGAAGACTTTCAGACGGATCCTAATCTAAATTTTAAATTTTAAATGTTTAACTTTCAACTTCCTTCTGCTGAATGTAAAGTTACTATATGTCAAAAGTTGTATTTCCTCACATGCACCACCCAAATGGCAACAGCCTGCTTAGACTTAAACATCATACAGTTTGCACTGCGGCGCTATCCAAGAATTTCTTGCAGGTTTAACCATGGAGCTTGAGGCACAGGGGAATCTGCTTAGCTCAGCTGGAGGGGAGACAGTTGCCATGAACAGTGTGCCACATAATAAATAGACACAATTATCAATGGAACAAATTATGTGCACAGTGGTTCTTAATATCACTCTCATTTTGTCTGCATGTTTTCCTGGTTGAACACTTTGCCATTCAACACAATTCCAGCCAGCAAGAAACATGAGAAACCTTTGACAGGTTGTTCGTTTGATGATTTTTCTTTACATATGTTTTGTGCACATGAAAGAACAGTTTTATCTTTTTAGGTCAAGTTTTTGTTTTCTCCCAGTCTTTGTTTTCACTCCTGTCACTTCAAGAATGCAGGTACATACGCCAGAAAGATGAGACATAAATGATCTATAAGAAACTCACAATAGAGACAAATGACAGACAGCTAAAGATGTGCACTAAGGTTTGGGCAGCTAATCAGCTAGCTTTGTCAGCAGCTGCATGACAAAGCTTGAGGTGAAATGAGTGGCTTGAGTCAGGTCCTGACACCTAACCCGAAAATGGCAGCATTTTTGCAGGTTAAGAAATGACTCTTCTAAGGAAAATACATAGCTCCAAATCAACAGGCTGAAATCACAGGCAGGTTTGAGTTGGTATTGTCTACTCACATCTGTCCCTGTGGCACAGTCAGATTCAAGCTGCTGAGGACCTTCAGTTTGCCGTACGACCGGCACACATCTCGACACCGGATTGCAAACTCTTCCCGTCCAGCAGGCAGAGGCGCCTCCAAATCAGCCTTCATATTTGCCTCCTTCATCTGGAAGAGAGAATAATCCTGATGCACGTCTTTCTGCAAAAACATGGCGATTATTTGCAGTTGTAACAGAACAACAACGCCTCATGAGCCACTCTCTTATCTACTTGTAGTCTGTATAGAGCTTGTCATCACATCTGCACCTGCATTAAAAAGGCTTCCTGCTACATCTCTTTAAATATTATTTTCTTGACTGGAAAATGTGCACCTCAATGCTTTTAAGCCGTGATATTCCTCCAGTAAGGAGGGATTTATAGCAGGAAATATCACCCGATGTAACAATGTAAAAAAAAAAACTGCAGCTAATTATAATCAATCCTTTTGCAACATTTATACAATGACACACAAATTATGCAATGTGCTTTTACTGTGATAAACAGAGAGATTCAACAAATGAAACTAAAATACATGTTTTGACTTGCTGCAGTTTGTTTCTATCAGTGAAGTGAATGTTTTGTTGTAGGGAAGCTTATTACCGAAATGCAAAGAGGAAACTGTCTAGCCTTCCTCTTTCTTCAAGTATTTCAGAAAATGCTGACTCAGCCAAAAAAAACAACAAAATGGAAAGTGTTCCTATAGTGAACTTCCATTATTAAATATTCATGACAAGAAGGGCAAGCCTCGCACTTAATTTTCCACTAATGCTGCTGATTTTATATGTGCTTTACTCAAACATTATTACCTATCCCAGTGGTTAATCACAAATAGTAAAGAAGTTTAAAATGCCACTTTTACAGAAGAACCTTCCCACTGAACTGGCCAGTCATGTTTACACATGCAAAGGATGTGGAAGTCGGAAATTTATGTTCCTTATAGGTACAAATTACCTATTTGTTTATGTGGGAAATCAACCCTTTAGATAGAATTTACTTTTTTTTTATAGCCCATAATATGTTGTTTTAATCCTCTCCAAAACACCAGATTAACCAACACTTGCATCTATTTAACATTTCAGATGGTTTTTCCATCTGTTATTGCCACCATACTATACTATATTGGCTATTTTCCACTTTTCAAATACAGAAATTTCAGATACATTTTTAAGAAACATAACATGTTGTGTTTCCTCACCATTCCTACAGATAGCTAACATTTAGTATTGAGCAGAGTAAATTCCTGCTTGTCACTTCTGACTAAAGCAAATTAAAGTAACAACATTTGACTCCTAAATGATTTTTACGCCTGTGGTGAAGGTTGTAGCCCTTTCAGCAGGCGTAGCAGGCTCCGTTTGAAAAGGCTTTGCTGCAAGCAGCTGAAAATGCAAACTATTCATCTCCAAATCACTGAGAGAGGCAGAGTTCACCCTTTAATCCAAAAGCCTAATAGGAATCTTTCTTCTGACCAAAAAACACACAGAAAACAGCCAAACATACTCTCATGTTCCTGCAGGTTTCTCTGCATCTTTGCCAAGCTGCAGCAGACAAAGTATGTGGGTGGTAAAACAATCCTGTGTCCAGTAATCTCTAATAACGGCGTTCTTTCACGGGTTTCCACCAAACTCCCTCCTTTAATCCAGAATCTCTCATTTTCCAGCAAGGAGATTAGGGAGACTGCAGTGAATAATCTGGTGCATTTGGTTAGCCTCACCTTTGGCACTTTAGCCTACATTTGCAGACATCTCACCCTCACTCTGTATGAAGGTTGTGACCACTTCACCTGATGCACTGATTTTAAAAATTACTGAATAGCCATCACTGAATTTGGAAAAAAGACAACGCTACCTCATCTCGAAGAGACCAAACCGATCCGACTCGCACTGATGAAAAAGCAGCAACAACTCACCATGGGACACGATGTAGACAGCAAGGGAGATGTGGAAGGGATGAAGAGCGCCTGAGGAGTGACTCCAAAGACTGAAGACAACAGCTAAAGGGCATGTGACCACCAGCTGACACAAAACATCTCATCCGTATAAATGTAAAGTGGAAGAACAGGTTCAGGAGCCGGCACACACACATACACACACGCACCCATCCACAGCCTGACAGGTGCTGTAATCTCAGCAGCTCTGCCTTATCATAAATTTAGCTTATGATAAGTTGTGCTCTTTTGTCCCCCCCCCAAAAAAATTGGGGGGATAAAATAAACAAAGTGATGACTTATTTTAATAGCGTGATTTTTTCACCCTAATACACAGTTTTGGGGGCAATCCCACCCTTCCCGATGGACAGACCTGTAATTAGTGAAAACACCACACTGCGTCCACAATGCAGCCTCTTTTGGTTGTGCGCTGTGATAATGACCTCAATCAGCCCAGCAGAGGCTCTCTTTTCATTCATAGCCATGGCTTTGCTCTGTTGATCAGGAAGAATTTCCTACCTTGCCTGCCAAGTTGTTGCCAATTTGCGTCACCACCAAGTGGAAGAAAACAGGCTTGACGGCCGCACTGAAATCTCTCCGGATTCAGCAAGAGACATTTCCCGAGTGCAAACTGTCAAAGAGTGCTCAACGGGGGGCTATTTATAAGCTGAGCCCTCGGCAGCCTACATACACTGGTCGGCCAGCTGCTGCGCTTTCACTTCTCCTTTTCATTTCTCCCTTCAACATCAGCGCGACACACTGGATGTGAGCGCTGCAGCAGCCTCAGCGCGTTGCACGGCGCTCCCTCTCTCCCCCTTATGAAAGAACACGCTCATCCAGCCTCCCATTAAGGAAAAAAATGGAGATTTAGTTTGAAATGCGGCATATGCGCGCACACACACGCACACAAGAAAGAAAAAAAATCAAAGCCGATCGCGGTTGCAACGGCGGCGTGCATCCCGCGGAGCTTCTCTCCATCCTACTGCAGCGGCGCATCAAGGCCTGCTGTCAAGGGACCATCTCGATCCTGGAGGCTTCCCAAAAAAGATAGCGGTCCAAACTATCTGAAAAGCATCTTACCCGCACCTCCATCTCTGTGCAGTTTGCAGGTCCATACGCGGCATCACTCCTACCAGCAGCCTCCGCGGCCATGGCAGCAGGGAGGACAGCCGGACCGGCTGGATCTCTGCAGAAGAGAGAGGCGGGAGAGAGGAGAGAGGAGAGAGGGGGGGGGATAGATGGATGAGCTGTGTGGCAATTTTGGGGTTTAAGTCAGGCAATCTGTTTGCTCTGTTTTCAACGTCTACACAGATCAGAGATTTTCACGGAAAATGCAATTTTGAGAGTATTTTCTGTTCTATTTATATAGATTTGTGCCAACTTCAGCCAACCTGTTACTAGCTGTAGGGGCTGAAATAAATGGCCGTTTTTAACTAAATGAAAGAGTTTACAAAATTACTGCTTTCATTTTATTTGTCATTTATAATATTTACCGCTACTGCAAAAGCAAAGAAAGTGAAACTGACCTGGAGGGAAAGATATGTTAGTTCAGTGTAACACAGGCTATTTTCAAAGATACAGACTAACACTAAACTTGATTAGGTGGATGTATTTCCAATGTAAACGAGCTGCCCGGACGAGCTTACGGTCATCTCATTTTGCAGAGGGGCCTTTGTATTGTGTGCATTGCGTATCTGTTTTCAGGGGTCTTCTGTTCCCGTCCTCATTCACTGATGAAGGTACGGTTCATCGCGAGAACCGCTGTCGGCATGCGTGACACTGCGTCTCTCAGTGAAACTCTGCAAATGCATCTCAAGAACTTGTAAGAATTATGATAATGATTCACGTGATGGTGTTGTTCCCAAAGGCGCCGCAAGATGGAAGCACAAAACAAGAGACCTTTATCATCAGTGATCGGTCAGTGTTTTGGTCCGGAAGCTGATATCCAGCATCCTACAGAGAACTGCAGAAGTTATGAAGGGTCAACACTGCAGATACTGACTCTTAGCAAAATATTTGATTTATTTCCCAGCAAAGGTCTTTGAAACATATGAAATGCTTATAAATGTTCTTCACTCTACCATAGAAACATGAAAAAATTATCTAAATAAAAACTGAAAACATAATATTTGCGTCACTGACAAAATCTTTGGCCACGACTTTACATTTGAGGGACATAAATGAATGAATGATGATGCTGCAACATCTACTCCCGTCATAGCTGTTTCTACAAATAGTTAATGATAAAAAAAAAGTGTATCACTTTAATTCTACATTTCAGTAAACTATGAACAATTTACTTCTTTGGCACCTTCCTGTTCTCCTTTCTCTGCGCCCTTGACCACTGGCTTATATCTAGAGTTGATCCCTGAGAGCTACACAGTGGCTGCATGCTGTTCCTAACACTTGTGATGGGTTTAATGCAAGTGACAGCTTCATCCTTCTCTAAAATCTTTCAGACTCCAGCACTGAAATCCTCTCTAAACTAGATTTACATTCAGTTCCTTTTATATGTTGGTGACTTATATAGCACAAAATCACAAAATCACGCAGAAATGCTTAATCGCCGCTAAGAAAAACTTATATACATAATTTTGGTAGATTTTTATGCCAGATGCATAAAATCTGTCAAATCGGTTGACAGAATGGTTCAGGGTCCAGCCCTATCTACAAGCTTTATTTAAAAAAGGAAAGTCTTAAGTCTGACCTTAAAAGTAGAGAGTCACCTGAATGGGACTGACTGGGAGCTGGTTTCACAGGAGAGGAGCCTGACACCTGAAGGCTAAGCCTCCCATTCTACATTTAGGAACCATAAGTAAGCCGTAAGTAAGCCATTGTAAGTAATATGGTACTGTAAGGTATTTAAGATAGGATGGGGCCTAATAAGTCAAGACTTTCTATGTGAGGAGAAGGATTTTAAATTCATTTCTGTGTTTATCAGGGAGCCAATGAAGAGAAGCTAATTTTCTTCTTTATCCGTCTGCTCCCTTTAGGGGTCACCAAGGGGGATCATCTGCCTCCATCTCACCCTGTCCCTAGCATACTCTTCTCACACCAACCCACCTTCATACATCCATGAATCTTCTCCACATTTTTCCACTTTTCCTCCTGCCTGGCAGCTCCATATTCAGCATCCTTTGCTTAATATATCAGTTATCTTTCTTCTGCACATGTCCAAACCATCTCAACCTTGGCTTTCTAGCTTTGTCTCCAAAATGCTCAACCTGAGCTGTCCATCTTATATACTCAGTTCTAATTGTGTCCATCCTGGCCACTCCCAGTGAAAACCTTAACATCTCCAGCTCTGCCTCCTGTCTTTTTGTTAGTGCTACTGTCTCCAAACCATACACCACAGCAGGTCTCACTAGCATCTTGTAAATATTTCCTTTCACTCTTCCTGCTATCCTTCTGTCACAAATGAAAAGAGGCTAATATGGGAGAAATATGATGTCTTTCTTGCCCCTGTCAGTACTCTCTCTGCAGCATTTAACTGGAGGCTTTTTAGGGAACTTTTAGAACAACCTGATAATAATTAATTACAATAGTCCAGCCTAAAAGTAATGAATGCATGAATCACTCAATGATGTCACACATTACGTATAAAGGGATAAAAGAAGATATAATGGCATTTTGTACAGTAACTGGCTATATCTTTGAACGCTTTTAATGTCAGTGATGAATCCGGCATTGATTTGCTTAGCATGTAATGGCTCTAAATTTCCACAAAGGGGCAGAGTGGACCAGTTCAACTAAACAACAGTCTAACAATTAGAGATGGGGGTTGAATAGACGGAGAACACAGAAAAGAGAGGGGGTAAAAGTCAATGAACAACATACACTGTCCACCTCATTCAGTGAAAAGCAATTACGTCCCAGGCTCACAAGTGAGCAGAAACGGGTCTATTTTCAGCTATTTTTAGCTCACTGACGCCCCTGAGCTCTACAGTATTGTTTAATCATTCAAAAGTATTGAGTGTGCCCACTTTGGGCAATTAGGCCAGATCCCCCCTGTCTGTGTCACATTCAAACTGGATAAACGACACGCGAGCGCGGTCTCATAAACTAACCGCTTATTTAAACCAGTTAAAAGTCGTGTCCTGGATTTTTTTTTTATCCCAATCTAGAAACCCCGAAAGAATCCGAACAATGCGTTGTCTAATTAGGCGAAGGGTTGAGGGAAATCTGTCTGATTAGCCTTCTCCAGCAGACGGGGATTAAGCTTTTAGTCTGTAATTATTATAAAGCATACGTCAGCAGACATCCACCCATTTCAGTGGAGCAGAGGGATCCTGTGAAGTGACTGTGCTCTCTGTCAGGCTAGGCCAGACCTGAGGACCCGGCAATAGGAGCAGTACTGGAGCAGGAACAGGAATATCCTCCTGAGTCAGTGCCACGACGCTGACACACCACGCTCCCCGGCAGAGCTGCCTCTGCTCCGATAATCAGCATCCTATGCTATTCTGCTCAAGATGGCGGTGCAGGCAGCGGAGAAAGACGGAGTAGTGAGTATTTTGAAGGTTTTCGGGGAACCGAGAGGGAGTTGCGTGTGTTGGTATTTATTATCTGTGCATGAGGGCCCGTTGGATGTGATTTAAGCGCACCGTTAGGTCGATTATCCGGCGCTTATTGTAAATGCGCCGTGCGCAGCGCATTCAGAGCGCAAGGCGACTCCTCTTTCATCTGTGGCCGGGGAGGAAATAGGAAATCCAACACGTTGCGGTGAAATGTATCGGCGGTGTGTGATCTCCTAGGCCCCCCCAGCCGGTGCGCATTTCCATTGCAGTGCAAGATGGTGCCAGTATGGAGCGAATTTAAAATAACACAGGGCTCCCGGCAGGATCCCCGATAGCAACATGACAGGTCTGCTGCCACCTCGTCATTGTTGCACGCCGCGTACGAGGCCACGCTCTGTGCATACATTGAATGATAGGCCTGCAGCCTAATGTGTATTTAACCTTAGCCATGCCAGTTTATATCCTACCTGACAGAGCAATAAATGATACTTTGCATCCTGTCTTTTGTCACTGGTGTTGAAGAATGTGGAAGATGATCACCTTAACGACTCGCTGGGTAACCCCGGCCTCATCTCACCTGACAAGGAGGATTTATCACGCCTCTTGGTATGAAATATCCTAACGGTTTCCTAAGTGTCCTTGTTTGATGGTCGCTCCTGGCTGTGCGTAATAAATTCAATGTGCTATGCGTAGACTGTGCCATTCAGCGGGCGCATCCGGGGCGGCATGCGGCCGGGGAAGAAGATAATAGTGATGGGCATTGTCGACCTGGAGCCAGACAGGTAAGATAACACCACACAAGGCATGCACACACTCCCTATCTGGAGACGAGTTTTATCGCTGCATATTTTAAACAGTCTAATTTACGTCTATACACATGCATGCTAAAGGACGTTAACGATAGGCTTTTTATTTTTGTTCTTAGGCCAGTCAGACTTGAACAGCCACTCCAGGACACACTGAGTAATGCGTAGGCAGCCAGAAAGAATGGTGGCTCCTTAAGTATGCAGAGACAGGGCGTTCCCTGACCAGCAGGGAGGAAAGAAGGGGGTAGGGGGTGGGGGGTCCAGTGAAGCAGATTTGTTTGGGTGTGTCCATACCCTACATGGAAACTTATGTCAAACTTGGACAAAACCTCTCCATGACCTCATCTTGTTCAGTGGCTGCTCCTGGCAGAGTTTTCATGTGAATGTCCCAACCAACAGAGCAGCTCCGAGGCCTAAAATACACACGGTCTTCCTTTGTTGCATCTCATTGCTTAGAAAGTTGGTGCCTGTAGCTGTGGCCGTAAACTAACACCGAGATGCTTAACTGCACAGCTGCAGGGGGAGGGTGGATAAACAAAACTAACAGCGGGGATTATGCATAATTAGCTCACAGTTGGTGAGAATTGTTCTTACACAGCAGCAGCAGAATTATGCGTTTGAATTATCTCAGATTATCTGATGTCTGCTTTACCACCACATTCTGCCTGACCCCCTCGCCCTCCCCCAATCCCGCCCATTTCTTTCCTACCCTCAGCTTCGATGTCAGCCTGACCTGCGGACGCAATTCAGAGAAAGAGGAGCCTCCGTATGATGTGGCCCTGAAACTCACGGCTCGTTTCACTGACCGTCAGTTCCTTCGCAGTGCTCGAGTTTCTGGGAAATGGACAGAGGAGGAGGCGTCCACTGCCTATTTTCCCTTCATCCCTGATCAGCCTTTTAGGGTAAAAAAAAAAACCCCCAAACATTTTCTCATATTGCATAATGCTGGGAAATTCCCAGCAGTCTACTGTATTAGAGATAATCGCACATTAAAACTAATATTGCAAATATCCTTGCAGCATAAAAATGGAACACAAACAGGAAATGTTTTCCATACTCCATGAGACTGTAATGTAAATACAGCCTGTAGCCCATGTAGTGGTCTGTTTACTGCACGAGGGCCTGCATCAGCTGTTAATGTGCTGGATGAGTTGATATGGGAGCGAGGAGGGGGGTTGAGCAGTAGTACATATGCACGATGAATAATTTCATAACACCCGAGGACTTTTTAATGTCATATTCTGCTCCAGTAAGTCTGAATGTGCACATGAATAACACACATGGTGTACGGCTAAAAATATACAGTAACAAAGAGAAGAACAAAACCTGAAGCTTCGACAGCGTTATCAGCATTGGGTCAGGACATTGTCTTAAGTTGTCCTTTTTGTCACGTAGCAGCAGGAAATGGTTCGTTTAAAGTGCTCTGTTTGGTTCTGACCAAGGCCATGACACCCACACGTCACCACGAAATGCACCATAATGTTTGTTGCAGTGTTGGCACATCAGGGAAATCCCCACAGACTTCATACTTGGGGAGCTTGAGGATAAAGTCGGCCAGTGTCCAGTCCAGCTGGGTCGGAAATTTGCATTCTCATATCCATCTTGTTGCCCTATGGATGAGGAGGTTGTAGTCCTGGAAGAGACCATTCCATCTAGATAAGTTTATGATAAATGGACACAAACCATGTTAGCAAAATTTTTCCAACATCATAACAGAGCAGCTGGATCCCCTCATTGTGGGGGTCAAGGGTTCTTATTCGGTTTGTTTTCCCCATCTGTAATAAGCTTCATGCTCAGCTATCCAGCATTTAACATCTGCTATATGGACGCGTGAGAATCTTTACAAAGAGGAAAACTTCATCTTCTTTTGTATGCATATGCAGACAGAAGAACTGAAGTTATTTTTAGAGGTGGTTGTTGAATGTCAGCTCTCTGATAAAGTGTCATTGTTTGTGGTTGCAGCATGACTGAGCAGGTCAGCACAGTCATGACTCTGTTGAAAGCTGGAGGCTGGAGATTAAGTCTGCCGCGCAGAATGTTTTAAACAAACTCCCTCCAGAATCCAGAGGCATGTGGAGAGACCCATGATGTGCTGCGGTTTGAGAGCGGGATGGTGTGTTTCTGCTGCTTCATCTGTAGCGCGCTTCCTCGAGTTGTTTACACCATTAAGGTTTTTTTGTTTTTACTGCTTTTGTTAGGCTTTAATGTGTACAGATGCAAAGGGAAAATGTGAGAGGCTCAGTTCTAGTTTATTTATTCAACAGCATTTTGGGAGCTTTAAACATTTTAACATCTACCAAAACAGCTGATATTCAACCTCACTGTAACCTGTCGTTTGGACTTTGTTTCCAAGCAGATGTCTTTTTATCATTTGTGTATTGAATTAAAACTGCACTAACAAGTATTTTGATTTTAACAGTGGGGAAAGAATTGGGTGTATAAAGTGAGAATGTCCCTCCCAGTTCATGAGCTGATTGTTGTGAATAAATGACACACACCTTCCATCCATTCCCCCCCCCTTATCTAATTCAGGGCTATGGGGGGCTGGGGCCTGTCATAGGGCAAATGGGGCAAGAGGCAGAGTACATCCTGGACAGGTTTCCAATCTGTCACAGGGCAAACACACAGGCACAACTTTTTCACACTCATGAATCTTAAGTCCAGATTCGTGTAGACAACAGCACATTCTCACTCTGAATTCCAGATAAGGAAATGCTCATTAAAAGGCACGTGAGGTGAAATTGGCATAAATGGTGATTGATGGGTGACTCAATGAGTAGCACCATTGCCCCACAGCAAAAGGTTTGGATCCACTGGCTGGCCGGGACCTTTTTGTGTGGCGGTTTCATGTTCTCCCTGTAGCTGCGTGGATTCCCTCTGGGTAGTCGGGCTTCCTCCTCTGTACTGGAGAAATTGCTTTGATTAAACCCTCAATCTAACAAATACAGGCAGCATTAGCAAATAGCTGGTAAACACAGTGCAGCATTGAGAAGCTAAAGATTTGGAGGAGACGAAGCAGAGTAAATGTTGCATATGCGTGTTAAGATATGATCTTAAAATGAGTGACATTCACTTATTGTGCTTTTTTTTTTCCCCTCTCCCCACATTTTGGGTTTGCTTGTTTAATGAATTTTTTTTTCCTCATGTAAAATATGGAAACTACACTCAAATAGTATAAAGTAGCTAATTAGTAGGGCTTTCATCACCACAGTTGAAAAGCCTTCTCATGTACTTTGCTGTAGTCTTATTATACACTGGTGTAACTGAGTGGTCTGCAAACAAGCTGAGCACTTCAGCATTCCCACAGGAAAAACATGTTTCAGTGTCTACTTGTGTTATGAAGTTAAAAGCAGTTAAAGTGCAGTATTTTCTTCCCACCTTCTGCCTAACTGTCTTTTCTTCCTCCTGCAGATTGAGATCCACTGCGAGCACCAGAGGTTCCGGATATTTGTGGATGGACACCAGCTCTTTGACTTTTATCACAAAGTAAAATCTTTGCCCTCTATCGACACAGTACGAATACAAGGAGACCTACAGATCACCAAGCTCGGTTAATTTACCCCTGACCAATTCCCGCTCTGCAAGGGGTGTGTGTGTGTGTGTGTGTGTGAAGCAAGGACTTGATCACAGATGACTACACACACATGTGCCTGTTACATAATCATCCTCATCATCCACAGCCCATCGTGCAGCACTGCAGCAGCATAGCAACTGGATCAAAGCGCCGGCAGCGACAAGTTAGTTTTTCTGCTTTGTTACTTCTTCTTTCTGTTGAACCAGGATTTGATGTGATGGTGCTTCATGGGTAAATTGTGTGCTTGATCCATTTTCAGACACCCCCCCCCCCTTGTAGCCCCAGTTTTATCAGTTCAGGGATCTCACTGCTTATTTATAGCACATTCCACTTTTATGCTGAACGCTTTGGGGATGCTGAGATCGAGGCAGGTGTGGAGGCGTTTTTGGTAAAATGGAAAAATAACTCTGATGTTGGAAACCAGTTACAAGAAAAATATCTGGCACTTAGAAGCTAATGTGAAAGCAAACTGCTGCTCATTGGTGGAAATTTTTTGTTTTATTTAACTAAACTGAATTGGAATGGCTTTGTTTAAACATACAAGAATCTTCTAAAATCTTTTGCATGAGAAGAAAATTCATGCTGCTCGAAGTGACCGTGACAAATGTGGAGTAAAACTTGCAGTTGGCCCTGAGTGGTGTTCCCAAATTGGCTGATACGTGATCTTATGTAAGATGAAACTGGTTTCAAGTGAAATATGACTGGAATTTTTTTTTTTTTTTTGACGTGCTTCAATTGGATAGAGTTCAACCCGTCTGGATGTGGAACCATTTCTGAAACGCATCTGATCACAACATGGCATAATGGGCTGTTTTCTTTTGCTGATGTATATCCAACTCCGCTGGCACTCGTCTGCACAGCCCTTGGGTTTATTCCAGTTGTCATAGTAACATGCCGACCTAAATACCCAAAAATGAGGATTAAATCATGACAAGATGTAGCATTCCATGTTGTGCACTGCATGTGTGGACAGTTTGCACTCTTTCCCTGCAGACACTCTCCCGTAGGTAGAATGTGCTGTGGAAGAAAGTTGTAGAGAAATGGCTTTGAAATTAGTTTAAAATTGACCCCTGCTATTTTTATTTTGTGCAAACTTAATCAGTCGAACACTAATACATTGCAGAAGTTGTACTCCTTTTTATATGAAGAAGAAATTGTGCTGGCAAAGTGATCTCGCATTCATCTGAGTGCAGCTGCAGTTGAACTGAAGTCCAGAATCTTCTGTCACATGGGAACGCGGGGTCAGATCCTGGGGGTGTTTTTGAATGTATAGCGTTGATGTTTTTATAGTAGCATAGAAGATAGTGATGCACAGATTTATTTCTCACTGTCAGTTTTTTGGTGGTATGGCTGGTGCTGTTGTAGTTCATTATAGGTCTTGTGTGTCTCATGGCTTTTTAAAAAATCGGCATCTTTCCCACACTGATGCAGTTTCATCCTTTCTTAGTGCTGCAGGCAGGTTTTCAGAAGTCTAACAACTAATGTCAGGTCTCTTATGCATTGTTATCTCTATGACCATTCCACTCTGCTGGATTCAGTTTCCTTCACTGGGGCAGAAAGCAAGGTATAATAAATACAAATAATAGAGGGTATCTCAAGTATTATGTATTCCATATTAAGGTGCTTTGTTTACACTCTTATGAGGTTTTTCTCATGCCCTAGAGCTATGTAAAAATCACTGCATCACTAATTAAAAGGTACCTTTTTTTTTTTTGGTGTTTGTTTTCTGGCACAGCTTCACCTACTTCTAATGCATGCAGGAGAAGGAAAAGTCTGAAGAGAACAAAACTCCTGCAAAAAGAAGGCAGCTTTGTGCTAGATGAATGGCTCAGTATGCCAGTGAAGTTGCTCTACAAACTACAAGTGTTGCTAGAGTTTTGACCTTAAAGGGTTTATAAGAAAAATTATCTACTAGCTTTATAGATCAGTTATAAGACATAATAAATGATTGCCAAGTTGTGAAAAATTCCTTTTGTGTATCCCTAATATATTTATTAATGTTGATAGATATCAAACATCAGTCCCATGGTTCAAAATGTTAATAAATCATTAATGGAGGTTCTTGTTTTTTTTTCTCACATATAATGATGCATCAAAGCTGGAACTCTAAACCTTTATAAGCTGTTCATAAATAATAAATAGATTCTGGTGCAGATGCCCTGCAGCTGTTTTCCCAGACAAAAAGCAAGGCAAGTATCATTTTGCATGAACATCAGCCAAAGGGGTTTTTCACAACTCTGAAATGCTTCCCAAAACTGCTCATTAATGTGATTTATAAAACATTAGCGGTGTAACAATTCTGTAACTGAAGCTAAAACCACGATACGAATGACGCACTGTGGTTCCCACACTCACGTGGAGCTGTTAAAGCATGCTAGTGTGCTGAAATCTTTTTAAAGCTCACTGAGGTATGGAAGGACCTGGAACTGCATCAAAATAATGGAACTTGTGTTTTTCACCCAATCTAAATCTGGACGGAAGCTGTGCCCCAAACACTGAGGTCAAAGATGGTTTTGGAGAATTGTCACACGGCTACAAACCATCAAATTATTCAATAGACAGTGATGGAACAAATGATCACAACTTGTAAATACTGAAAGCGTTACTGCTGGTTCTGTTTGACACTAAAACCTAAACCAGGCTTCACAAACCTGTTTGAGCCCCTCTTGAGATGTCCACCTTTTTAGCAGCTTGACACTGTGAGGAAATGAACAGTAGCCGTCTGCACAAAATTGCCCAGAAATATTGACATTTTCAACCTCACATATTCCGTGTTGATTATAAGCTAATGATGGCTTTCTGATTGATTTTTGCTGTTGTGAATTTGGAGTAAGCCATGACTCGGTTACTGATGTGTGCCATCCCTCTCATTAATGAAGCCTTCCTTTCTGAGCAAAGGCTGAGGAAACCTCTGGGTTTAACATCTCATTACTTGTGTGGGGCATTTGTCAAAATCCAGAGAGGCTGCTTTATGTATTTATTATATTTCGCATAGCAATAACACCGCTGCTCCTAGAGCTGACTGCTCAGAGCTGGTTTTTGCCTGGTTGGTCAGACAGCGTCTTCCTGAGTTCCTTGTTTTCTGATTTATTTTGAATACAAACAAGTACAGAGTGGTACTGAGAATTGCATTTAAAAGGATACGAGCCTGTGAATAATCATTATTTCAGTATTACAAAGTGCAAATGTATATAAATACCACTGTACTGACATACTTTGTGTTCTTTCCAATAACTGGTGTCTATTATTACTGGTGTTGCCTGTGATAATGTTGATATAAACCATGCAAGTATGTTTCAGTGATGTAAAAACAAGATGTGTGTTGAAGGGGGATGCAGGTTCATGTTTTGGGTCTTCAGTCGACTGTGCTGACAGCAGCAGGATGTATGGGGGAGGGAGATGAGCAAAATAAGACTTACTGATTTTAAAGAGTTCATTCCAGGGAGCCCTTTATGTGCGTGCGTGTGTGCAGAGCTGAGCTGGGAGTATGTTTGGCTCAGCATAGTGTGCAATTGAACTCTGCCATTAGCAAATTGTATTGGGGACTACTGTTTTTTTTTTTTTTTTCCCCTCAGCTGAGCGCAGTTTGTTTCCCTCTAGGTTTTCAGATGTGGTGCAAGTACAGGATGAGCTTGTGGGATACTTACCCATTTTGTACTGCTCCACTTTAAAACACTTGCAAGACTTACAATTTAAAAAAAAAATGTTTAAGCATTTCTAGTACATTTATTTCCTTCTGGAAACATGGGGTTAAATATAGCAGGTCCCAGTCTCTGATCTCCTAATGATCACACGTCTTTAAAAGAACAAGCGTGGGAAATCAGATTGCTTGTATAACTTATTTTAATTGCTCTGCAATCCTTTAAATTTTTAATTAATAAAACTGAATGTCATTCTCTTCCTGATTGTAATCACACGATAGATAAATACCCAGGTGGTACTGCCCATAATCACCTCAGTTATTTAGGATCTACCCTTTCGTGTCTATTCAAATGTGAAGCGAATGTTTACGCCCTTCCTACCCTCAAAATCCTGCCAGTCTGATGTAAGAGAAGACGTTTATTTGACCCCAGTCTGTCTATATGTGTTACCCTGCTTTCAGACTTTGGATGTACATATTGATGAACATAGGCTCAGGGGCTTCCCCCCCCTCCTTCAAACAAGCATTTATTGTGCATGTAAGCTAGTACCTGGCATTTTTTTTGTAAACAGGACAAACTGAAGTATCAATCATGTATTGCCCGTTTTTGTTTCAGTCAAGCATGCTGTTTTATTTTTTGCCATCTATCCAATGTCTTTTCTTTTGGGCTGTTATCTTTTGTAGCTGAGTATGTTTAAAAAACAAAAAAACCAAAAAAAAAAACAAACAAACTTGAGGGCTTACCTTGATAATAAAGGTGTGTGAACACTGCTGACAAAGCAAAAATGTGGACTCGAGTATCAAATTCAAACTGTTTTACCCCTAAATGTCAACAGGTTGAGGAGCGGCTTTCTAAAAAGGTGCTAAAATGGCTTCATCATGTCCTTTGAGTAGAAGTAGGCTGATCTGTTGCTGATGTGTTGTGTGGTTTTACAATCATGTTTCCATTTGTATTTATTACACTGTAACCAGCAGCTTTGTGCGTGGTAAAGATGACTGTATAGCTAACCTTTTGCTGTTTATATGAAGGTGTATTGAAAAGCTGAGTCTTTTATAATGATGAAAGTGTTTTTCTTTGGCTCTGGGCTCTGATGTGTACAGATATTACAAACTGTAAGAAAAGAGTATTGGCTTGAACTGCAAACTCCCCAAATCCCCTTTCCAAATGCTTTTCTTTTAACTGCAAAACATCATTTTCAAGGGTGCACCGAGTCTGAGGATCACCTGCGTGCCGGCTGTTGTAACTTTGATCTCCTGATGGTCTTTCATCTTATGAAGCATCATGTTGGCTGTTTGATCTGCTGAAACAGGAGCGCTTGTAATTATCACATGATGTCACGTTCCTGAAATAAATACAGTTGACTGCAAACTTTCTGAGAATGTGCACAGGACCAGTGTTTAAATGAAAACATTACATGCTACCACTCAATCAACTCAAACTGTTTTCACCTCCATATGCTTTTGTAAAAACAGCTCCTTCGCAAACCAATAAACTTCTCAACTTGAACTTCTTTGTGGTAGCTATTTTTGTTGTAATAATAGTAGGAAGTTACATAAGTGGAGTGTTTATATGTGGATGGATGTCCTCTGGTTCTGCTGGAGGTCTCTTCCTGTGAAAAGGGAGTTCTTCTTCTCAACCGTCGCACAGTGGTTGCTTATAGTTCAGCTGATAGTTGGGGTCTTTGCCATAAACTGGCTTGACATGACTTGTAAATTGCCACTATACACACACCAGCCACTATATTAGGTACACCCTTAATGGGTTGGACCTCCTTTAGCCCTCAGAACAAAATGCTGGAAACATTCCTCAGAAATTTTGGTTCATGTTAGAGATAATTTATCACCCACCGACAAGGGATTCATTATTGTGTTATCTTACTTTTCCAACCCATTTCACCAGAGCTCTTGTCTCTCAGCCGATCTGATGAAGAACTCCACCGCCCATTTTCATGTTGTCCGAGAAACCCAGCAAACTTGTGCCTTTAAACACAATGCGCAGGCTGCTGCAGATTTACTGCTGGGCAGCCATTCCCATTCCTCAGAACACTTCGCTCTGATCCATTCAGCCACTCTAACCACTCGCCATCTCTGTGAAGTTACAACTGTAGAAGCTCCAACTGAGGAAGACAAACCACCAGTAAAAGTTCATGGCATAAGTTCTTTCTAGCTCTACCTCTGCCCTCAAGCCAACCAGTCTCCTGAAACTCAGGGTCATCTCAGCACTAGGTTCAGAAGTTGTATCACTGCTCTCACAGATATAATCATAACTGTCAGTGAATTGATTATAAATACTTTTCTATTTCACAAAATTTTAGATGTTTACAGTATATTTACTCTCACAATGCAACTTTCCCAATGATGGTCAGAAATCCAAAAATGACAGATGTGACAGAAAAAGTGGTTTATTTCCGTTCCTGATCTGATCAATTAAAAAGTAATCTCAGAGAGTGAATGTTCTTTCATGTTTAAGGGAAGCACCTGAAGTCTCAGAGGAAACGATTCGTCCTCTTTCATCTTTCAGCAGGAGAGGAGTCCCAGCTTGGAGGCTCAGCAGAGGCGAGATCAGTTATTCCAGCACATGAAAGAGGGTGAAAAGAAGCTCACATTTATGCTGGGTTCTCTCCCTTCCAGTGCACCAAGTTCATACTGAAACAGAAGCACCTACCATCTGTCAGGCCCCTTCATCAGACTACTCTGCTGCTGCACATGTGAATAAAGAAGAGGAAGAAGACACGCCACAGAGCCTCCCATCAAGGTTGCGGCTGTCTCCGAAGAGTACTTTGGCTCCTGGGGCCTGACTAGTACCAGCATGTGCAACGTCTGTGAAGAGTATCTAATCATTTACAATCTCTCACTGAGATAAAGTGCTGCCACGTTTGCGCTGCTTGTTTTAAAAAGGACCTTGACCTAAATACACGTAAACATGACAAAGCATTCCCGCACAAAAATAAGTGTTTGATCCAAATGTGGCCCTGTGTGTTCATGAGAGAATCCATACAGGAGAGAAACTATCCCACTGCATCATTTGATGCAAATGTTTCAGCAGCACCACAGCAGCAAGTCAAGATATTGCCTGAGATGTTGTAGATATAATACAGTAAGCAGCTAATTTATAGGAAAAGAAAAGTCTATTGTGCAAAAGTCAAGCAAGATGAGACGTCATGTCTTCAGCTTGGTGTGAGCATTCAGGGAGCTGAGGGAACCTACTTCCTCTGACCCCAACCCTTGATGTGCTCATTTTTTGATTTATTCTAATGGAGAATATTTTATCCCCAGCTGCTTAGTGTTTTTGAGGCCTGATTCAACAGCTCAACAGTACACACTTTCCTTTGAGACTCTCTCCAGCGGCCAACTGGGGTTCAGCAGTTGTTCCAGAAGAAAGGACACTCCCTTGGTCCCTAGAGCCGAGGGCTCAAATTAAAAAGGCTCTGGACCACAACCAGAGTTCCACACCTCAATAATCTCAGTTTCAGGGGACTCTGGAGGGGAAAAGTTCTCCACCCTCTATGGCATGAGTGCCTTCAGAGTGTATGCCTGAAACTTGTATATCTCGTCACATTTCTGAATCCCTTTTTCTGCCTCACACATCCATGCTTCTCCTCTTCCCTGCACCTTGCACATTTTTCTTAACATTTTTGCTCTGTGATGCCAACTGATGTGAGTTGAGTGTTTCTAGCTTGCAGCACCCTTAGTTAGTAGACCTTATGATATCATCTTGACTGATAGCACAGCTTGCACATTCTTTCCATCAATGATTTAAAAGTTTCCACCCCCTTTTCAGTGTAGCACCTTTGATGTTCTTGGATATTTTTAGGCTGCCTTGACGCAGGTGCAGCATTTTTAACAGCCACCTGCAGAGTTTTGATGTTTTCAAGTCAGGGTGATGTGAGGGCCACTCCAAAATATGGATTTGAAATTTACAAAAAAAAAAAAAAATCCCACAAAGCTTACTCAAATGAAAATTAACATAATTGTCAGTAGTGAGAATTTAAGTTTAGTTTAGTTAGTTTGCTTAGTTTTATTAAACTTTGTCTGTACCCACCAGGCCTAAGCTAGTCCCTCTTCCTGTCCTAAGCAATGGGAAGACGAACTCTAAGTTGTATTAGCTAATGTATCATTTAGCTCACTGTTCCCATAAACTATTTTTACAAATATAAAACAGTTTAAAACAAGTATAATTATGTTTAAATATCAGCTAAACGTCATTTTATCTGACAGTATATCTGACACAGACAGTATAAACGACTGACGTAGCCACCATGATGCCAGCCTTTGGTTTTGGACTCTACATTTTGAGCTTCAGAATTAGTGTTGTTCCCACCACTATGTTGGATTTGTATAAAGAAGTTACCTTATATGGATAAAAGGGTGAGGTGCTAAATTATCAGCTCATTCTTGGTAGCCTGGGTAGCAAGCTGCACTGATAAACTGTACAGGTGCAACTCACTGACACGCATATCATCTAATGGAATGGAAGCACAAACTTCTTGGATGGTCTGTACCTCACAGCAAACCATAACATTAGCAAGACACTCCACTAAAAATGCTCCCAAAGGCTCAATATGCACACATACAATGAAGAGGTCCAGTTTAATGACTTAAAGTAAGGGGTGAGGCCAAGCAGACACTAGCAGGCTCCTTCTGACACCTGTCAATCAGTGCAGCCACACCCCTCCTTCAATTATCCAGGTGAATGAGTTATAAAAAAAAAAAACAATCAGAATTTTTATGGCTAAAATTTAATTTTATACCACTCTGTAAATATACTTTTTAATGCTGTAAAGTAGGGTCTTTTAACATGGAAGTTTATGAGGATTAACTTCCTTTTAAGGAAATGCAGTTTTTGCCACTTCCACACTGGCTTCATTTTTAAGCTTCGGAGGTTACACCTTGGAACAAGGTTCAGTACTTTTCCTCAAATGTTTCCCTACATGCCTTATTTTCTTTTCGTGCTAAAAGTAGGAAGTAAATTCCCACTTTCCCTTGTCTCTCCTCTCTCCACCTGTGTGCACAGCTACACACATACCTGCCCCACGCTTCAGTTGGTGGCAACTCATAAGTTAGCAAATAGCGGTAAAGTGAACAAGTGTTGGCACAACAAACCCTCCCCCCGGTAGACGTTTTACCTGATTTGAACATTGTTCGTCTCACAAACATGTCACTCTCCAAACATTGAATCCCCGAGATAACACAGTCCTATTGCCCATGCCCATAATTTTCCTTTGACCTTTACCTTGAGGTCAAGGTCAATGAGACTCAAACTCATCCAAGATTTTTAGTAGATGCATCAATGCTGTGAATTTGAACATCCTAGGTGACATCATTCTCGAGTTATCGCAACTTGACCTTTAACCTTTATCTTACTATCAAGGTCGCTAGGATTCAAACTTATCTAAGATTTTTAGGAGAAGCATCTATGGTATGAATTTGAACATGGTAGGTTTCTCAAATTATCACATTTACAAGATTTTCAGAAAAACTTGACCTCTGACCTTGACCCAGTTAACCCAAAAATTTAATCAGGTGATCTAAGGGGTCACTTGCCATTTGCAAATTTGGTATGAATTGGACTGGTAGTGTTGCTGTAATATTGTCCATCCATCCATCCTCTTCAAATTATCCATTTCAGGCTTGCAGGGGTGTTCAAGCCTATCCTAAGAGTCACAGGGTGAGAGGCAGTGTACACCCTGGTTGCCAGTCTATCGCGGATCCAATTCACGGATCTAATATTTCTCGCGCATCACTTAAAATGCAACTTTCAATGCATGCACATTAAAGGTTACAACTTCCTTGTTATACTAATTTAAGTTGTCAGCAGATGTCTCTCAGATACACAGCTGGCCTCTGAAGAACTGCCTCCTCTGCAGCTGTGTGTCATTGAAGTGGAAAAATATCATGACCCGGAGGAAGTGGAGATCCACCCACAGGTTAAACAGGAGCAGGTGGATCAAAGCATCCTTCCACACACGTGTGTCTATACTTTAAACAGTGTTGAAAGGAAAAAATCTTGGATCACCAACAACACAACAGATGTACTGGAATGACGCTTTGTGTCCTCTTATATCACGTAAGTCTTTGTGGAGCTGGAACAGCCACTAAGAGAAAATTTTTTTTTATTCATCTCAAAAATTTTAAAAAGGACTGACTCTGTTATTTAAACAAGGGATTTTTGTGGGAGGCCCTCTTGCTCACATGATGCATAGAAGAGATATGCACAATATTTTTGTTCTAAGTGCAGGAAGACTTTTGCAACTAACAATCATTTTAATTCTTACAGAATGAGAGAAAAATCATACTAGAAGAGCAAAGGGCCATAGATGAGAGTCACATGCAAGACTTTGCTTTGAATGCAACGAGGAGTTTGAAAAAAACAAATTACCAGTTTGTTACGAATATGAGAGTTCATCAGTGATCTGTGCGGTAAAACCTTAATAAATGTGGCCAGAAGTTTGCAAGCAGCTCTCATCTCAAATTATTTCACTGCACGCGCCCTGAGGTGCCTGACAGTTGGTGCTGCACAGGGTTATAATAGGTTTGGATTTTTCATTACATTTTAGTTTTAGTTAGTTTTTACTTTTTTTGTTCTCTAATTCAGTTAATTTTAATTAGTTTTCAGAGCGGTTTTGCTCATTTTTATTAGTTTTTATTTTTGGTTTTATGCTTAGTTTTAGCTAGTTTCAGTTTTAGTTTTAATATTTTCATACTTAATCAGGTACCCTTTAAAGAAATATATTCAACAACCAGCTGTTCACAGACTGCAGCACTACATGCTAAATGTGTGTGTGACATTAAGGACACACATGAACATCGACAGGGAGAAACAAAGAAAAATATGAACTCCAAAACTCAATAAATTCTACAATAAACTCCCAATAAAGTTCAGCGTCAGTGCAGCAGATTAACAACACCTACATGTGGTGTTTGACAAAAACAAACTCTTTGAAGGTGTCAAAGGTCAAATCCAGCTGCATCCTGATGTTCTCCACCTGAAGCTGCTTCTGTTTTGGAGCTAGCTTGGTTAGATGCTCCTAATTAGACTTGCGGGGGTCTTTGCGGCCTCTGTACACAACCTACGGCAGTGGCAGACCGCATGTCCGCATTTATGCATGTGTAGCTGGATTGTGTGTGTTAATTACCTTGTGGTTGTGTGCTGGTGTTTTTTGGTCCTCGCTCTTTGTGCTCAGTTTTTTGGCCGCAAACATATTTGTCCCTGTTTTTTCACTTTCTTCGTTCCCTCACATCCATTCCGATAGTTTCAGCAGTCTCCCTCCAGGAATTTGTAAGTCCCTATATTGATGCTTTGATTATTATTCCTGATTGTTATTCTCTGATTATTATTATTTTTCCTTTTAATTTTAGTTTTTATTTATTTCAGTTAACGACAATGTTTTTTCAATTTCAGTTTTCGTTATTTCGTTCGTTTTCGTTAACTATAATAACCCTGGAGCTGCATAACTAAATTGTAGTTTATTGAAAGTGAACATTGTTGGGGCTCCAACACATTTCACGTGAAATAAGAGTTACATCACAAAAACAGCATATTTTTTAATTTATCCAAATTAAAGATAAATCATTTTCTCCTTCATCTGCGGGAGATAAATTATCCCAGATGGCTACACCATGCACTTACTCTATCCTCCTCCGACTTTCTCCTCACAGTTACTTCCTGTAAGGTTGGTGTGCAAAGAAAATGGGGAATATTCAGGCAGTGCACCAATTATCTGTCACAGGAGTGGGCAATTATTTTCCCATGGGCCATAATTAGGGCCTAATTGTAACATCTACTCTTTCCAACAGCAATTTATAAAGAGATAAAATTGAAGTTGAGCAGAACTGAGTTCAGTGTATCCACAGCAGTCCCAGTTTCTTATGTGGCCCCTTGGGATAATTTTTCAATCCCTGGAAAAGCTTGCAGGCAGTGGACATTTTCCATTAATCTTGTACAGTGTGTAGATGTTTCATGTTTTAATCAGGCTTCCTGAGCAAATACGATCCTGCTGAATCTCTGCTCCCAGAGAGGGAGAAGATGAGGTTGTGTGTAAGATGCCCATGTAATTTATAATGCAAATTTATAATACAAATTAAATCCACAAAATAAGCCATGCTGTGTACACATAAACCCTTATTTCTGGGGGAAGGGAGGTTGAGAAAAAGGATGGGAACTGCTCAGTGGAACAGTTCTGTAAGCTGCACACTTGATGCATAATCATATTTGGATGGCACAAAGATTAGCTGTAAAATTATATTTATATTATATTTTTATATTTATTGTAATTACATGTGTTAACATATGCTGGAAGCAGGACCCAAATGTGGGAGGCAGAGGCAGGTTAAATAAACTAAATCTAAGACTTTAATAGATGATCGAGGGAGAACTAAAGTTCCATAAAGGCCAGTAAGGACACTTATACTTACACTTGTGTTATTCTGCCATGCAAACCTGATTTTTTATGACACATAGCTATTTTTCTTTTTATTTATGTGGTTGTTTTGAATGTTTGAACTTTCATCTAATTTCTTCAGGAAACAAAGAATAATTACAAAGAATGATAAAAAAAAAGCACACATTTCCATAATTTATCTAAGCCTTAATACTGTAGCACACGAGGCAAAGGCAGCACTTTCTGGACAGGTTTTAGCTGAATGTTAATGTTTTTTGAATTGGGAGAAACAAATCAGACTCAACCCACAGTCCAAGTCATGGTGATGCTTCTCTTTTTAAGTATTAAAAAGCCAAGAACAAGAATAGTGCAGTGAAAATGCCCCCAAAATTTCAAGATACTCCCTACCGGGAGTATTTCAAAGCACAGCAATATTTTTCATATTGTCTAATACATGAAATGTATTATTGTATAAAAATATTTTACTGCAAAAGTGATTAAATTCATTGATATTGTGTTATACCCCCCTCCCCACACACACACACAAATTTTAAAAAAATCCAAATGAGAGATGCTACACTTCAACTAATGTAATTTCACAACAGAATGTCTAATTTAAACTAGTTGTGACAATAGCTGGGATGAATGCATTTGTAAACGTTAAAGTACCAACCTGAGTTTGTTGAAAATGTTTGACTGTGAATCCAATAATATAGGATGTGTCACTGTATCAGGTACAGTCAGTGTTCTACATTGAAGAGTATAACATGGTCCACATAAAATACACAGGTGTGAAAGGTGTGCATCTATCAAAATAGTCACTCACTGATATTTAACTTATACATTAGTGGAATAAAATATGTGTTACTCAACTTATGTATAAGTTCTCTATGTATATGTGTTTGTATAGATCACCTGACACAGGTGAAAAAACATTTTTTTCAAAACCTGTGGCATGGATAAATTTCCCACAGCTTCAAACCTGAGGATGCAAACTAAGATCCTCAAGCCTCATTCACTACCAGCATAGACTTGGTTATTATCCTTAAGAAAACCATGATGAAAAAAGCCACAGCTGCTTCATTTTAAATTAAATAGTCCATCAGATTCTTTAAGATTGAAGATGTAATGTGATGGTTACTTTTCATGGAGGTGCAGAATTTCCCATAATGTCTAATTATTGAAGACACCATCAAAAATTTGTGCTGAGAGGTCTACTTTAAATAACCCTAAATCGACTTAAATGAGCCATGAAGTTGTGCATGCCCTTTCTTGACCAAATAAAATGCACTTCTACTTAAAGCTGCAACATACATGCAGACAAAAGAAGTGGTTAAAAAAAGGCGATGTAGGGACATATTTCCCCAGCAGCGGGCGATATTTTCTCAAACACTTTACCAAAGATCGTCTATTTTGACGAGGCATCACTTTCGGGTCTGTCTGTGACTTTGACCCTTAGTTTTTCCCGGCACTGTGAATAGAGCAGAGTGAGACATCTTAGTACTTTAAGCATCCCGGGTAATACCGATGGAGACCAGAGATGATGGGGAACAGGGCTGCGCCGCTGACAGACGGCGAATAAAAAGCTGGGATTGCCCGTTAGCTGCAGATTAACGACCCGTCGGTGTTTGGCTGCTTTTGTCGGACAGCTTAACGTTAGACAGCGACTTCATCAGCTAGCCACTGGTCATGTTAGCTAATCAGCTGCCGTGTTGGTAGCAGAACAGCGGAATGCCGTTTGGGATCTACCTGATCGTTTCCACCTTATTTTAACCTGGTTTATTATTGGTGAGTAGCTCGCTTTGCATGAAGCGCCACCTCATGAGCGAGTTTCATGAACAGTTTGTGTTTACCTGACTTCACAGTCAGCTGTTTGTGCCGCGGTAACACCTGTCTGTGTGTCCGGGATGAAGAGGCTGCAGAAAATGGCAGGACGGCCGTTCTTGTTTAAGCCAACAAAAGACGTGCGTTAACTTGTTGTTTAAGAGAGAAACAAGCGGAGAGCTCATGATCACATTTTATCTCATTAGACTCCAGTTCATTTGTGTTGTGTTGAGAAGCTTATCCGTGACCCTGCAGGGTTTGTACTGCTCATCTAAGTAGCACAAAGCTGCGGATATTGTTTCCCGTATCGGTTTACTGACCGGGGCCTCTTTTTTTTTTTTTTTTTTTTAACCTCAGGATCAGCACCAGGAGGGTCATGGAGGTGGTAGCATAGATATAATTTAGATGTAAGAAGGTGATATTTGACATGAGGAAATTGTGCAGCAGATTATGTAGAGCATAATAACTCTGTAGAAAGACCAGAAGTGTCCACAAGCCTGGAAATCACTGACCAGAGGGGTGTCAAATTTATTTCAGTCATTCTTTTGTTCCACCTGCAGCTCAGTTTGATTTCAGGTGAGCCGTACTAGTGACACCATTGCGTAATAACTTATTTAAAAAGTAAAATGTTCACACTGAAAGGGTGACCTAATCCGTGCCTTATTTTTATTCTTGAACTGTTTGGTTCACTTAGTGAAAGACCCTTCAATATTAGAAAGAAAATCCCAGCAATCAGGCGACCCCTTATGAGCGAGAAAGCATTTTTACCAGGAAGAAACCTCTGGCAGAACCAAACTCGGGGTGGACAGGCAGGCCAACAGGAACACAATGGTAGACGGAACCACAGTTTGATAAATTGCTAATGATTAAATGCAGTAGAGAGTGAGGAAGAAGTGCTCAGTGCGTCATGGAAAGCCCTGCCAGCAGCCTAAGCCTATTGCAGCATAACTAAGGGATGGTTCAGGGTCACCTGATCCAGCCCTAACTATAAGCTCTATCAAAAAGGAAGAAGGAGCCAGAATGGAGGAAATATGACAGCTTTGTATGACTCACTATTCACAATAATCCTTGGTGCACACACACACACACACACAAACAGAAGGTTTGTGAAGGTACGTGTATGTAAGCAGGTGTGCCTGAGATAACTATGTTAGGAATATCCTCTCTCTTTGTCACCATACGGAGCTAAAAGTAGGGGAAAAAAAGTTATGAAATGTGTTTGTGTGGGTTCTCGGTTATCCAGGTCATTGTAGTCTCAAGTGCTTAAAATCAAGACAACTGTTTTTGGTTCATGAAGATGTTTCACCTCTCATCCAGCTGTCCAGGAGGTTTGTTCACTTCTGAAGGTGGGGACTCCCTGCTATTTAACCAAAGTAGGGTTGTTTAGAGATTGGTTGTTAAGGGTCACATGAGCCACCACCTCTGTTCACTGATTCACAGCAGACACAGACACACAGGCCTCCTTTGCTCATCTTTTAAACCATGTCTTCCCTGTCCAAAATGTGAACATTAGCATCCTCAATAGAGTGTTTGTCTGTTTTAACTCTTTTAAGAGCTAATTTGTGCCTGAGTCTCGTCCTGTTGAGCTGGCTCTCCTATGTTGTGCCATCTGTCAGTGGAGCGGTTGTTTGGTTTCTCCTTTGTAAAGGTCCAAGCACTCGTCACCGCATTGTACAGCACACACTACATTGTTTAACTTGCGGTTGGGTATTTTGTCCTTGGGTTGAACAAGGACAAAAAGGAAATCCCAAGAAATAAATAAAAACCCTCTCAGGACCAACCTCCAGGCCAGCCCCACTAGGAGTTAAATACCTGGGATTCTCCATCGGTTTTTAGAACTGAGGAGGCCTCGTGAATGGAGGAAGCAGTCCAGTTGCCTTGATTATCAAGCACTTAAGACAATTTCATGAATAGAAGTCTTAAGATTAGTGTATTTATTATAAGCACCCACCACTTTAACATTATATATATATATATATATATATATATATATATATATATATGAAATAAAATAAGGAATGTCTATTAACAAAACAGGTGATCAGCCTGAAATGTCTTAAGAAAAATAAGTGGAGTATCAACAATATGCATGAGTTTATTCCACACCCAGGCTATTTTAATTACTAAAGAAATATTAGTAGGTATAAAAGTGCTGCTTGCCTTCATCATTTACAGTTTGCAGCATAATACCTCCTGCAGCAAAATACTGTGAAAAGTCTTTGTCGTGTTCACATTTAGCAAAGCTGTCCTGTGGGCCCGTTTGGATCATGTTCCCGTCCAGCTCTGGCCTGCTGGCCATGTGTTTCACACCTCTGATTTATGATCTTGTAACCACTTTTTTAATGTCAGACATGAAAGAGATACCTGTCTAGTTTTGCTTCTGTTGTATGGTTAAGTATTTTGGGCAACAGTGCAACACTTAGAGTTAATTCAAGGTGACAAAAGTTAATTTAAAAAAAAGCTCATTCAAGAGTTGATGTGAACTGTTTTTTTTTTGTTTTTTTTTTTTAAATATGATGTGAACAGAACAATTATTGAGCAGATACCTTCATTAACATAAAAATATTCCCACAAGCTGCTGTTTCTGATCCTTCTTCTAATTCTTTACTTTCTCCTAGCAGGTGCATGAGGGCTTTGGGTGCTGCTGGGAAAACCCATGGAGCCAGACGACATACCCTTGAACTCCTCCTCCCCGCCTCTGATGGATGATGGTGACGGGGAGGTGGCGTCAGAGGAGGATGAGTTCAGGGACTTTTCTGTTGGGATGTCCTGCTCCTCTCTTGGTTTTGCTGATGGTACTGAGCCAACTTCTAGTTCAAAACCTCCTTCTCCAACCATAGAACCAGCCACCCATCAGCCCGGCTGCAGCTCTAATCACCCAGTTGAACAATCCCAGCCTACATCCAAAGTGATATTGGAGGCTAGTAAGGCTCAAATAGATGTGGGAGGACAGGATGCTGAACCTTCCTTGCACCTCACAAATGGATTTGCTGAAAGTGAACACAACTCTGGGGGCCATACTGCTTCTGTATTGGGTAGTTGGTCTCCTGTGGAGGAAACAGGGTTTGCTGATTTCACTGTGTTTACAGAGCAGGCAGGACACCCCTGGTGTTGTGGCTTCTCTCCAACAGGCAACACAGAGCAGAAGGACGGCGGAGCAAGCGGGACTAACAGCAGCTTTAGGGAACAAATCTGTGATTCAGGACAGGATGTTATGGAATCTGAGCGCGGCTCTCATTGTGCACACAAGGCAAAACAAAACATCCTGACTGAGATCAAGGACTGTGAGAAAAGAGATGCAGCACTCATGCAACAATCTCAGGTCAATCATCAGCCTCAGGAAGCTGCGGGAGCTTTGCATTTTCCATCTGAGGAGGAGGAGCTAGACAAGCCTGGGGATAGTCAGAGGGAAAGGAGGCATAGTTTTAATTCTTCTCAAACCTCTGAGGTACAGGAGGATGGAGATACAGAAGAAATCTTTCAAACGTGCATTATGTATGAGCCTACTTCAGAGGACTTGGCATCCTTCAGTGATGATTTGTCATTTGAAGGTGCTTCTGCAGGCCTGGAACCAAATGTTTCATCCCTTGCTTCTCAAGACGATCAAACTGATTGGGACCAGTTTGATGAAGAGGATGAAGATCTGGGAAACTGCGGACATTTGGACTCTTTTGTTAATGGCAGTGTGGCAAACCTCAACCAGACTCCGTCAGACGGGGGTTTTCATCACTGCAACCAATATGCGACTCAGGAAACTTCTGCTACCTCCAATCCGTCACCATCTGGAACAAATTTGCAAAACAGATTTGCTGACTTTACTGACAGCAGATTTGAGCATCACAGGGACCAAGAAGATGTTCAAACAGCTGATGCAGGGGTGCAGATTCTGGGAAATCTCCCACTGAGTGACAGCTTTGCAGATTTCTGTTCAGCGCCCACGCAGGCGGATGGAGGGGGGTCGTGGGCAGAATTCAACGACCAGAGTGCAGAGGATGGAAAAAGCTGGACACAGTTCAGAGCGCCAGTCAGCAGCCTGCAGACTGATGGGGACCCTGAGGAGGAGGAGGAGGATGAGCAGGACAGAGCGGAAAGAACAAGAAGGAACAGCTGTCAGGTAGAAGATGATTTTACATAAAACTTAAACTGCTGTTATTTCCTTTTCTGTAGTTATAGTGATATTGAGAAATATTTTTGGCAGCTGCATAGTGTTTTTATCATTGAATGTTACCAATTAAAAAAAACCAAAACAAGATATTTATGGGCAGGTTATCTGGTAAAATGGTAAATGCATATTTCTGAACTTCTAGTTTTAAAAATGAACCATCTTATATTCTCGTCTGGCCAGGCTTCACTGTCCTGCCGTGTCCAGGAGCTCCTCCAGGCCAGTTTCCCAGAGGTAGAGGTCCCAGCTGTGGAAAGTGAGAAGGAGCTGCTTGGCCTCAGTGCTTTGGTTCAAGCCCAGCATCTCTCTGACAGTGAGGAGGACATGCCAGACCCCAACAGTGCTCAGCGGTGAGGAGAACCTCTTGAACTACGGGTTAGCCAGTCGGGAAAGCCATCAGCTAGTCTGTCAACTTCCCCTCAGGTTTAGGGTTAGCACATTTCTGTGGCTTCCTGTTGTAGATAGGGGATCTGTATGTGAGGTTCAAGAGCTTCTGTGTCCTCTGCCAGCCTTTGTTTATGAATGCAAATTTTAAATGTCTGAATTGATATCAGGCAATAGTTGATAATTTTGAGAATTTTTTTTTGTTTTGTTTTGTTTTGTGCAGTCTGAAGATGTACCCTATAGAGCCAGTTTGCATTGTTAAGGATATTTCTAATTGAAAGTAGTGTGATGCAGAACATAAAGTAATAACTTATCTAAATATGTGCTGCTTTTTTTAATCACTTTTGTGTGACCTTTCAGGATTCAGCAGGAGATGTTGAGGCTGCATCAGGACATCCACAGTGCAGTTGGACTCCAGTTTCAGTGGGGTGGCTCCCATACTAACAGGACTCTGCTCAGTTGCCTCGGCATGAACACAAGAAACATTGTGAGTCAGGCATCAGTTCTTTCCCCTTTAATGAAGTACACTGCTACAAAGAGGGCTGAAATTTGGTTGGTATCTTGCAACATTATAGTGTTGCGCTCACTGTTATTTGCTCTGTTATTTTTTTTTTTTCCATTCCTTCTGAAGGTGTTCATTGGGAGGAACAAGCAGCCTGTGACTGTTCCTGCTTTTGCATCCGGTCTGGTAAGTCAGTTGTAGTAAACATGAACCAACTTCACTGTTATGTGATAGGAGATTAGAGCAGGTGTGCCGCTGAAACGAGGGCAGCTTCAGTAGTACATACTGGGGTTTATCACTTCTCTATGGCAACTGTTAGTCTGTATGTAATCTTTATTTAGTGTTTCCACATCCGTTTCTGTTGCTTATCAGGGAATGCTTGAGCCCACCACCAAAGACTCTGTGCCAGCTGTTTGTTCTCCAGGACGAGCAGCTGTCACAGTACAAGCACCTCCAGGGCCCCGGGACATACCCGACCCTTCAACAGATTCAGTGCAGGTAAACTTGTCTGTTTGATTTGACTAAATAAAAAACCCATATGATTGCAATAAGCTGAAGTGTCATTAAAAAAGCTAATTTTCTGTCCTGGCAGGAGGAGCTCCCTTCCAGCCAGCAGGACTGGAGCAGTCGTGGCCTTAGCAGCTCTCAGGACGGTACGTCCCCTCGCCGAGCCCCTCACTTCTGGGGTCGGAGGTAGACTACCAGCCATGCCCTACATGGCTTCTGTTAATAAATAGAGAATTTACTCTGGGCTCCTCACTTCCTTCACAGCATGTGCTTTTTCTTTGACTCGACTGTGTTTCCCCTTTGCAGTAATGTGTGACCACAACATTTTCCTTTAAAAATAATTTCCTCTGAAGAATATCAATTGCCCAGAAACAGGGGAAACACTGTGCCGACCTACCTTTCTCCTCTCTCCTTCACCTATTATGTTGTCACATCTGTACCAGCTGTTCTGTTCAAAAATAATTTATCTCAGTATTTCAGTCCCATTGAGGGGAAAATTTCAACTGTACAAACACCTGATGTGTGAGAAGCCTACTGAAGACACAATGTTCATACTGAGATGTTACTTGCCTGTTTTGTGGTCCTCTGGGTTGTTTGAACCACTGGTAATTTCACAGTAGTGCTAAATTAATGATTTTTGCACAGCATCTAATACTGATGGGATCTTAATTTGTCGACTCACTGAGCATGAACATAACGTGTACTTCAGTGATTTAATGGATTTGTTAATCTGAAGGACCAGTTTTGTTTTTTTTTTTGCATTTGTGGTAACTGTGGAGGTCAAACTTCAAACTCCTTAGCATTAATATTGTCAACCTGTTGCCCATTGCGTGATTAAATTGCTCTAATTTTTAATAAATAATTTTTCATGCCTTCAGTCATTAGACATTTTTTGGTGAAGGCAAATCAAAAGAGACTCGTCTACACAGATAATGCAGTGTTTTGTGTTTTTGCTCAGGAACATTTTATTAAGTTAATGAGAATCACGAGTTAATGATGTAATGTTTTAGTTTTAATTTTTGCAGTTTTCAGATGGTTTGTATTCATCCCAAAACTTAATCTTATAATTTTGAAATATTAATTATTCTCTTTGCTAAAAACAGGGTGTGATCCACAAATAAACAGCTCTCCCTTCAGTGTAGTCTCCATGTGCGCATCTGGATCACTTCCAGCACAGCCGCTATTTTTATATTCTTCCCCGGACATCCAGTACTGACTGCCTAATTTCACCATGAACCTCTAACTGTTGGAAACGGCAAAGATCAATTTCTGTAGAAACAGACCCAGTTTAGGATTATCTGTTGTAATCTGGTGATGAGAGCTGGGTCTTTGGGTATGACTGAGACACCAAACAGCAGTTTTCAGTTGAACAGCCTACTGGCAGAAGCCCAAAAGCCAGCCAGAAACGAGCTTATCATTCGCAGCATCGCGCACCGCAGGTTCATTCCTGAGGTTCAGTGGACTGAAGAGTTTGAGGGAGAATGTTTGGTGCAAACGACCTGGACTGTGTCATGTGCCGGGTTTTTAGCAAGACCAACACAATCTTCGCTCAACACCCATCATACGCACCAGATTTGACTTTTAGCAACTTCATCCTCTTCCTCAAAAAGTGATTCAAGTTTTAAAGTCTCCTTTTAGACTCACTGAAAAGGGATGTCCAGAGACTTCCATGGATCCATCTGGAAGAAGCAAAAATGCTGTTAATTGTTCAGAGGTGCACAAGGAGATGGTCTTGAAGGGGACTTCAGTTAAATAGATAGTTTTTTTTGTTTTTTTTTTTTTTTTTTTTGGTTGGAATTGCAGAACTTTTTGATGAGACTGCATACACAAAGCAAAAAATGGAAAGAAAAAAAAAAGCCAGATAGGAAAATCCTACTGGCTCTTTTGTAAGTTAACAAGACAGGGATTCAAACCAACTTCCTAAAAATGAAAGTCCAAAAAAATACCCCCCCCCAAAAAAAAAACAAACAAAAAAACAAAAGAAATGTGATAGCAGTGATAAACAAACTGCCAGACAAGTTTGTTTGCTGTTGCATATGTTTGAAGAGAGTAAAGCCAAAGTGTGCAAAAAAAACAACAACTTTAATACAGTTTAGCTAAAAAAGACTGAAAACATAACTTACTAACTTAAAAACCTGAATTGTGGCTACTAACAAGAATAATAATAATAACAAAAATTGTAGCATACAAGGTTAACATCCTTTCTGACGGTGTTAGTTGATATACACGTGTTTATTTCTAAGGATGGAGCTGAGCGGCTCACAAACCTATTTCTTGAACTTAAGCATTAATCTCCTTGATTAAATCTGCAGGTGTTCATACACAGGTGCAAGCTAAAGAAAGCTGTTTTACTTCTTCTGATAAGTTGAGTTCAGTGTTTTTGAATTTTTCACGTCTTTGTCACTAGGAAGACAGCTTTAGGAAAAATAATGGAACAGTGTTGTAATAATGAAGTCTGCACAGCAGAGAGCAGTGTATGCTCTGTAGGTGATGCTGAGTGCAGACGGTCAAAACGTATTTCCCGTTGCACTAATACAAAAAGATTTGTAATCATATAATTGTAACTGTGTGTGGTATGTTCTGTAATATTTTTTTTTTCTTTTTGTTAGTTATATATTTTTTTCTTTTAGTTTATTGTGCACTTCATCCTCAGATATGATCATGCTGATTATGGCAGTGTCTGATTCCAAAGCACGTCATTTTGAGAAAACAAGTGGCCCCTGAAATCTGCCTCTTCAGTGTTTCATTACCAATCAAACCTGTTTCTGCAGCATTTCTATAAATGCACACACACACACTCTTTCACAATGAGTTGTGCCTTTTTTTGCTAAGCATTTTCTGATAAGTGCTTTTTTTTTTTTCCCCCAAATGGTGAAATAATCTTTAAAGCTATTATGTGACAGAAACCTATTTTTTAATTTATTCTGATTTACTGCTCAAATTGAGAATTAATGCACTGCTATTGGACTTGTGGGAAATCGTTGTAAATACTGAAATAAATCAGTTGATCCTTTTCTGCTTGGTTTGTCTTCTCTTGTTCTCAGGTTTTCACTCTTCGCTTTGCTCTGTGGTTGACTGCAGAGTTGTGATGCTCAAATCTCAACCATCTGCTTGGATTTTCTGTTAGGTTTTTTTTTATTATTATTATTAAGATAAAGAATGTAAAAGTCTATGATCAATCTCTGAATGTAATAGCTTGTGCCACCTTTGGAATACCTGCAGCCGAATGCTTTATGGTACTTTCTTTGCAGAGCTGCTTTGATGCAGCCACATTTGGGGGTGGGGGTATGATTAATGGCTCTTTTCAGATCTTGCCACAGCATCTCACTGGAGTTCAGGTCCAATCTTTGAATAACTGACCCAGGAATTTTATTCTATTCATTTATGAGGCATGGGTTCGATTCCCAAATCTGGGATTCTGGCAAGAGGTCCCCAGACTCAGGTGGTCCTATTCCCAGTTCCAAGCCCAGATAAATTGGAGGAATGCATCGAGAGAATCGATGCAGATCCATCCTCTGTGGTGACCCTTTGGGAAATAAAGGAACAGCTGCAACCACTTTTTGTTGTCCTACAAGACTTCTGTCAGGAAGCAATATCATGTTTCTCTCAGCAGAGTGACCCCAACAACATTTCATTGTCACTTCCATCCTTGACTCTTCCTGGATTTGTGCAATTCTGAGTCTGGTTTACACCAGATGTAACAGGACCCCCCCCCCCAACAGTTCAAACTCATCAGTCCTTGAAACAATCACCCAAAATGTTTGAGGTCAGCAGAGTGTGTTTTGGTAATGTTTATATAAGCCTTAATCTTCTTCATGGTTAGAATTGGTTTTAAATTCCACACTCTTCCATGGATGTTGTTTTTGCTCAGCGTGCCTGACAGTGGAATCACGAACGCTGACATTTAATGAGGTGAGCGTGTTCCTTAGACATTTTACGACTTAAAGTGTTCATTTGTTGATAGTGCCTCAGTGTGGATCTGGAGTCCATGTGTCCACAAGGGTATACATGAATTGGCTTTTTAAAAAAAAAAAAAAAAAAGCTTCCCAGACTGATGTTCCTCATCTCACCTGGAATTTCTTTGGATTTTTGGCTTACTGTGCTCCTGGGAGATCTTTTAGCCAACTCTCTGCTTCTGAAAATGATCTCTTTAAGTTACGATTTAAATGAATAAGGTTGGTAGTAATCAGATGTGATTGTCTGGTCCAGCTGCGACCAGTTACAAACAGATTGATAGTTTTATGGATTTGATCATTAAGAGCACCAATATTTTTTTTTTTTAACACAAGTTCAGTTTGTACTAATTGACCTTCAAGACTTGTTTTTCATTTTCTTTAATGTTAGATTTTTTTTTAAGGAAGGTTTAGTATGGCACAAAAATGGAAGAAATCAGAACATGGGGTCAAATACTTTTTCACAACCACAAGATATGTGACATCCAGCATCTCTGGAAGTCCACTGAAGTCTCCAGGAGGAGACAAGTCTGTTAGTCTGCTAGTTTGATGAGATTAGAAATTTCTATTTCTTCTTTAAGCTAGAAACTGTTGGCATTACTGTCCACTAACTAAAGATGAATACACTAAAATAAAATCTGGTGCAGTACAAAACAACTGAGCAACTTTAACTGTGTTAAACTGTGGACACAGCATGTAACGTGGTGTGTCCAAAAACATACCTCTCTTTATGTACACAAAAATATCATAAACAATAATGCACATACAGAGTATATAGTGCATGCCAGAGGATTTCTGATGCAGTGCTAGTGGCACATGGCTTAATGTGACTTAAAGTAACTCAGCTATTGTTACATTCTTGTTGTGACAAGTCAAAATATGTGTCCTGTGAAAAAGATTTGCCATAGTGCTATACAGGTGTGAGGTTTCTCTAGAGTACACACCACTGGGGTTTTCAGAAGTGAAATACTTAAAAGACTTCTGCCTCAGCGGACTTCAAAACACTGGTTTAAAGTTTGGTATAAAGAGAGTCATTTTCATGTACTTACATGAAATTCTCACTGAAATCATGGAGAGTACATGCAGATAACATCTAACAAACTGAGCTTCATGCTGAAGCTCCTGGAACCATGTGACATTAAGGTTATGTTATGAAGTTTACTGATAAATCAAAAAGGCAAAGTTTCAGGTTCCTTTTACTTTCTCCCCTATGCTAGTGCAGGCTGCTCTGCTCTCAACCTGGATTACTTTGGTCCCGAGGAGGAGAGCAGATCCAGCAGCAGCAGCCGAAGCCACAGTCCTCCTCCAGGTCAGTATATGAACCTGAATAACTATGCCTCTCAACTGTGATATTACCATGGGGCAGTATAAGAATCAGACCCAAGATCAGGGCTAATTAATTTTCCCAAGGGGCCACATTAGAAACTGGGACTGTTGTGGAGAGCTGCACCAATCAGCCGAACTCAGTTCTTCTCAATATTAATTTTTATCTCCTTATAAGCTTATTGGTGCAGCCCTCCACAACAATCCCAGTTTCTCAAGTGGCCCCTTGGGAAAATTAATTGCTCACCGCTGCCCTCAGTGTTGCTTATGCTGTGTGTCTTGTTATAATGCAACACTTTTATGTAAAGGAATTGACCGGGAGCTGTACGAGTTGACCATCAGCAAACTGGAAACCAGCACTAACAGCAGCCACCTGGAGGACACTTTGAATCGCCTGATGTGTTCTGCAGAGAACACGAGCATTTCAGTGAGGTCAGTGAAAAATGAGTTTTCTGTTTTTAACTTAAATCATTCACAAGCCTCTTTAACTGTTACTGTTTAAATTATAAAAAAATATTTTGGTTTGTGTGTGTTCTCCGTCAGAAAAACCCCACCAAGTGAAGAGCTGAGTGCAGAGGCTTCCAGGGTGATTGCTTCACTTCCTAGTCTGTCTTTCATGCAGGCCAATGTCCTCATGTTCCCAAGCATACTCATACCTAAAGCATGCAGTTCTCCAAAATGACAACACACTTTTACACCAAAGGCTCAGCTGAATTTTTAATTGTTCAGTTTCTATATCTTTGGTTCCTTTCTTTAATGCCTCTCCTTGCCTCTTAATTCTCTCTCACTCAGATGTAACAGCACTTTTTATATTCAGTTCAATTGAATTTTATTTATATAGCGCCAAATCACAACAAACAGTCGCCTCAAGGCGCTTTGTATTGTGGGTAAAGACCCTACAATAACACAGAGAAACCCCAACAGTCAAAACGACCCCCTATGAGCAAGCACTTGGCGACGGTGGGAAGGAAAAACTCCCTTTTAACAGGAAGAAACCTCCAGCAGAACCAGGCTCAGGGAGGGGCAGTCATCTTCTGCGACCGGTTGGGGCTAAATGGAGAGAGACAGGACAAAAGACATGCTGTGGAAGAGAGCCAGAGATTAATAATAATGATTAAATACAGAGTGAAGTATAAACAAGTAAATAAGGTGAATGAGAAGAAACAGTGCATTATGGGACCCCCCCTCAGCAGCCTAGGCCTATAGCAGCATAACTAAGGGGTGGTTCAGGGTCGTCTGATCCAGCCCTAACTATAAGCTTGATCAAAAAGGAAAGCTTATAGTTATAGTTATCTATATTATATTCATTATATTCACAAAAAAAGCACAGTGTGAAAAGGTATTCTTTACAAAGGACAAGGGGCGGCACAAATTAGAGAAATTAGAAAATCCTTTAATCTTGAGTTTGACCTGCTTTTCTGTGCATGTAATGATACAACATGGTCTGTTTGACTAGGAATAGAATAGGTATGAAGTCACATGACATCACATTATAGACCGTGACTGAAAAGCCCCCCCCATACACCCACACACCACCACCAAAAAAAAAAAAAAAGGGATTTTAATACTCCATAGGTATAAAGAATTATGGGGAAACAAGAGGTTAATTTTCCTATTTTGGTCAAACTACTCCACCTGCTGGCTGTCCTCTGCCTTTAGCCAGACAGTTGCCAGCAAAAAGAGGCAAAATATCCTCACGTAATGATATTCAAATATCAAAGCACAGGAAACTGCAGGCTGTACTGGAGCAGATCAACGGCAACAGCGTTATGTGTAGATGTATTATTCTCCTCAGTGTGCCGTGTTGTGGTTTAGTTTGGTTTTAATTTCCCTCTCACACACATTTATTCATTCTGTTACAGAAAATCCACCAATATAAATGGCATTTTTTAAATATATCTATTTATTTTTATCTAAAAACCACATATGTGGTTATTTTTACTGTAAGGCTATAAAGGCAGAGACAGAAAAAAATGCACACTCATGCCTGATTATGTAAAGTGACCTTTTTAAGGAAATGTAACATGGATTTCTAACCTTTTCTTTTGTTTAATTTCTGCTTTAGTCAGATTGTTTCATGACTTTCATGACAATTAAAGTATTCTCTTACACTCTGTTTTAGTATTAGGATGCCATACACGTATTTCCCTGTTTAACTTACTGGAGTATTTGAAGTTTCTTTGATATTTTTTTCTTGTTTCCAGCTGTTGTCTGATTATTTGTTAAACATTTTATGTCCATAAACTAATAGGCTTTATGTTCCTGACTGATTTAGGAGATATTTATAATTATGTTTGTTTATTTTGGTTTTTAGTCACCTTACATGGTTTTAGGTTAGTGAGCAGCTATGGAGTATGAAAACATTGTCCTGAAATACTCCCGTGACCGGCTTGTTGTTCACTTATGCACATTCCTAAGAAGCAAACAGCTGCTTCCTGTAGTCACTTTACTATAAAATTAAGTATTTTATGTAGTCATAGCAAAAAGAAGCTTCACGCTATTTGAATTCTAAGATTTTATATATTAGCACATATGGCTTTGTTAAGGAGTCCAACTGCATGGAGAAAGAAACTTCTCTTGGGCAGTGAGGGATTGGTCCTGATGGGCCGCAGCCTCGTGCCAGAGTGACACAGAAAGATTGTGCCTGATCTGCCTTGCCCATTTCAGTGTCCTTGAGGTGTCCAGGTCTTGGAGGGAAGGTAGATCATCTTCATCTGACATGCTGCATTCTGCCTTTGTCCTTAGCAGTGGCCGCAGTGTACCTGATGGTGAGTAGTAGAAGTACACCATTATTGACTTTGGCAGGTTGAATTTCTTCAGCTGCTGCAAGAAGTACATCCTCTCCTGTGCCTTCTTGATGGGGGAGCTGATGTTCTTCTCCCAGGACCTAAAGCCCATGTTCATCTCCCAGGACCTAAAGTCCTGGGAGATGAACACGCGCAGGCACGCAAGAAGATGGGGTCTGGTGGGGCTGGTTTTATTGTGAAGTCTATAATCAACTCAACTGTTCTGGCAGCACTGAGCTATAGGTTGTTGTCTCAAGGTCACTAGATTGCCAATCTCCCATCTACAGGCAGACTCATCACCACCTAAGGTGAGCCCAGTGAGCATGGTGTCATTTGCAATCTTCAGGAATTGGTATGCAGCTGTTGGTATACAAGGATAAGAGCTGGGGAGAAAGTACACAGCTTTGAGGAGAACTGGTGCTGATGGACTGAAAGGCTGAGATGTGCCTGCCCAGCCTCACATGCGGCCTCCTGTCAGACAGGAAGTCACTGATCCAAATGAAGTGCAGTGCCACATTAACTGCATCGCATGCCGACTTGTTGGCTCTGTAGGTGAACTGCAAGGGGTCTGGGAGAAGGGTCAATGATGAGTTTGAGATGGGACCACAGACGTCAAAGCGACAAGTTTTTAGTCATCAAGGTGTGTTATCCTTGTTTTCTGGGGGACAGGAATAATGGTGGAGGCCTTGAAGCAGGCTGGCACATGACATGTCTCCGGTGAGGTATTGAAAATGTCAGTGAGACAGCTGACCAGCAGTGTTTCAAGGTCGATGGAAACACTGAGTCTGATATGAGTGTAAAAAATTAAGTATACCCCATGACTCAATACCTTATAAAACCACCTTTAGCAGCAATAACAACCCTTTCCCCAACCCTAGATTACCTTTCACTACCACAGGGATCACCGGTGACCCTTGTGGTAGTAGAAGGGTTAAAGTAATCATTTTCTGTATGACTCTATCAGTCTCTTACATCACTGTGGGGGAATTTTGGCCCACTCTTCTTCCCACTCCCACGACTGTAAAGCAAACCCAAATCAACACCCCTCCAGTGGATATGAGGTGTTTGTGCTGATATATTGTGGTCTCATATGTCTGTAGGACATTGTTCCAAAAGTGGTCTGTTCAGATGCAACTTTGCAAACTCAAGCCATGCTGCCATGTTCTATTTAGAGAGAGGAGGCTTTCTCCTGGCAGCCCCTCCAAACAGGCCATGCTTAGTCAGTTGTTTTCTAGTTGTACTGTCATGAACATTAACATTTAACATGCTAACTGAGGCCTGTGGAGCGTGAGATGTAGCTCTTAAATTTGTTGCAGTTTCTCTGAGCATCACATGGTCTGACCTAAGGGTGAATTTGCTGGGATGTCCACTCCTGGGAAGATTGTTAGCTGTCTTGAATGTTTTCCACTTGTGAATAATCTTTCTCGCTGCAGATGGACTTCAGATTGTTTGGAAATGACAGCCCTTTCCAGATTGATGGGCAGCAACAACTGCATCTGTAAAAACCATGGCTGATGTCTTTCCTCCTTGGCATTGTGTTAGCACACCCCTAAAGGCTCCAGACAAGCAAACTGCCAAGAACTCTGCTTTTATAGAGGTGTTCACATTTGCTGCTGATGACTTAATCAAGCACATTTGATTTCCATTTCCCGACTGCAACTTACCCTCTTAATTCCTATGGAAGCATTAAGGGTGCATTTAGTTTTTCCACACACTGTTCGTGCCTTTTGTCTTCGTTTTTGCTGTGTAATACAGTATGTCATTGGTCGTTGTTCATCTGAGGTTTCATTTACCTAATTTTATGACCTGCTAGGGATCAGATGATATTGTGTCCCAATATGTAGAACTGAGAGAGGATGTTCTTTTTTTTTTTTTTTAACCATGATTGTAAGTGTTATCAGAAACTGATAAAATAATCTAAAAGAAAATTGTTCTCTATTTTATTATAACAAAATAAATGTGTGTGGAAGTGTGAGAGTATAATTATAAATGAATATGCATTGGTGTGAGATACACAGACTGCATGTAGCTGTTTGTAATTACAATTGTGGTGGAGCACTCATCCTGGGCATGAATGTTGTGGTAATTTGGGGGCTTTTTAATGATTTATTTGAACTGCTCTTTTTCCAGGGTGGAATGATTATACAGCATACACCTTTCATTTTCAAAAAACAAGAACTGGGTGCACAATTTTGAATTTATTTTGGATTTTCTCTAATCCACACAAGATCAAAAGTATACATACAGGCTCAAATATATACATACACTCACTTAATCATTGAACTAACTGGCCACAATGACAAGAGGTATGTTTGGGGGAGTAAAGGTAACGCTTTTAAGCCTAAGAACACTGTACCAACTGTCAAGCATGGCAGTGGTAGCATCATGCTCTGGGGCTATTTTGCTGCCAGTGGTACTGGTACATTGCACAAAGAAGGAGGACTACCTCCAAATTCTTCAACCTCACCTCAAATCAACAGATAGACGGTTGAAACACTGACACAATTGGGTATTTCAATAGAACAATGATCCCAAACACATATCATAACTGGTTTTAGAATGGGAAAAACAGGCTAACATTAAGCTTCTGGAGTGGCTTTCCCAAAGTCTCAACCTCAACCCTATTGAAAATTTGTGGACTACACTTAAAATTCGAGTCCATGCCAGGAAGCCAACCTATTTAAATGCTGGAAGCTTCTTGATGGCTATCAAAAGCGCCTGTTTGAGGTGTATTTAAGTGTATGGGAATCCAAAATAAATTTAAACTTGGGCACCCAATTATTGCTTTTTAAAGATGTATGCTGTACAATCATTGTCCAGAACTACAATAATATACACGCCCATGATGAGTGCATGCAAACTGACCACAACTTTATGTGTGTACAGTATGTTACATTAATGATACACACAGTAATTATTTATGTAATTGTGTCTACCACCTCTCTTCTTTAACTGTATGTAGGTTGATTTTATGAAATAAAAAAATAAAATAAAATTAGGAATAAATAAATTAAAAGTGTTTTATATGAGGAATCAAAAGATGAAGAAGCGAGTGTTTGTCATTTGAACACACCGGATGAGCACCCTTCCCTTCCTCCTCTCGGCCGGGTTGGTGTGTCTTCCTTCCGGCTTTGCCGAAGAAAGTTGAGGGAGGTTCAGCAGCAACTGGGCTTTTACATAATGGACAGCCAGGGAAGGAAAGTGGTGGTCTGCGACAATGGGACCGGGGTAGGTTTGCTGTTTTGGCTCGGCGGGTTATCCGCTTGTACCTCGTTGTAAAAGCTGCGGTTATGTCGACCGATTTGCTGAAACAGGAAGTGGGTCTGTCACCGTCCGAGCTAGCTAGCGTTAACTGGGTGTGTAGCTAGCCAGTTAGCCAGCTAATTTTCATTCATCCAGCCCTGATGCGGAAATGGCCCGCAGACTGGGCAGAAATGCAACTGTAAAACTGAATTTAAATCTCTCGCTACACCTCTCACTTATGCATAACCCCCTTGGTTAACAGGTAATATCCTAGTTGCAACCACCGGTTAGTAAGCTAACCGAGCTAGCCTTGCTGATTAGCCTCTAACAGCTGGCTGTCTGCTTTCTGCTGTCTGGCAGCTGCGTCAGTCCTTTCAGCGATTTGTTCGGCAAACCACACGGAATTTGCAGATTCATTCTTTCCATGCTACAGCCGGGGTTTGCTTTCCAAGGACCGGAGCTAGATGTTTGTTCACTTAGTGTCGGCTAGGTGTAACGCTAGCTAGGCCGTGCCAGGTGAATTGAGGAACCACCTTTTACGTTTTCTTGTTCAGCTTCGCCCGTTATAAAATCTGACCCAAGCAGCAATCAGTCAGGACCCGGAGAAGTCCTCAGTAGCTGTGTTAGTGCACTCACATGGGTCGCTGTGTGTTTGCGTATATTTATTGATTAAATTTGGGGGTTGAAACAGTCGGAAGTTATGGATGTGTTCTATGAAATATTGCAAAAGAGCCCCCACCACAAAGGAAAATAACTACCAGCCAAAAAAGCTGTTCATATCGGCACTGCTTATAACACATTTTTGTGGTCTTTTTGTCACCAAATGTAATTGTCCACATGAATAATATATTGGTGGATTTCCCTGCAGCTGTACTCTGTCTTAATAAAATAATCCTCTAATGCACACTTTGTTGAGCTTTGTTTATGCTTGTGAATTGCTCACTGCACACACACACTCTTTTTTGGGGTGTAGTGCCTTCCTTGTATAAACGTCAGCAGTCAAAGAGGATGTTGGCTCAGCATGTCACTGACTAATAAGGCTCTTTTGAGTTGTGAGTCTTTCAAGAGCTCTCTGAAGCAGGAAAAAAACAGCCCTGTGTCAGAGTTGAACTGAGAAGTCAAGAGGAAGTGAGACAAGCCTGAACCACAGTCCTATATGTCACTAACGCATTTTAAGAGCCGTGATGCATGCTGTTTCACACCACCACCGCTGTTTTTTTTGTATGTAGTGTGTGCATCTAGGTTGAGACTGATTTTTTTTTCCTTCAGTTTAATGGTGCATTTGATCATCTTTCACAGAATTTTACCATAGAAGGTGAACTGTTTCTGAATTGCAGATGTACAGTTTGCATCCTGAATTTTGTACTGTGTATTGATGCAGAAAAGGTTTTATTAGTTGGTTAAATGCAAATAGAATTGATGCAAAAATGTGTGTAGAAACAAAGAAGAGGCAAATATGTTAATTAGAGCAAAAAAAAAAGTTTTTCCCTTTAATGGTATTTTCAGCTGGTATTTTAGTGGTAACAATACACCAGTTCATCTCTGATGCTATCTTTTCCAGCTATCTGGAAATATCAACTTTCTATCATCTTCAGCTATCTGAGCTCATGCAACTGTTCTAGCTGAGTGCTATGAACAGCAAATGGCCTATATCTCCATTTGGTGTAAATAATAGTCTCTGTAGCTCTCACAAAGTTAATATTTGAGTTCACAAATGGTCCTACTGATATTTGTTGATAACACTGAAGGGATTTTTTTTTTAATGTGAAAAGCACAGATGTACAATATTAACATTAAAATAGCTTTGTTTATATGTTTTCATCTTAGGATATCCTCCTGAGATCTTATGTCCTCCATAGTGGTCACAAACAATGTTAAATTGAAAGATACTTTTTTTCCCCCCTCGGTTACCAGGAAGACGTAATCCATTTTAATTAAAAGAATCGTCAGTACAGGTTTAAAAACGTGTGTGCTTGAGGTTTTGTCAGTCTAAAAATATAGGAACTGACCACATTCAGACGTGCAGAACGTGAAACATGTATCATATTTGTGCCTCATTATGAATGATAATTAGGTTCTCTGTTATCAGCAGGATAATAGTGATGTTTTCACGCTCTATTGTAGAATTTATGTCATCAGTGCTTGAAATATTTCCTAATCACTTCCTCTGTGCTCTGGTTTTCTTCCCTTTCTCTTTCTCTTTTCTCTTTTGTAGTTTGTCAAGTGCGGCTATGCAGGCTCCAACTTCCCAGAGCACATCTTCCCTGCACTTGTTGGGAGACCCATCATACGTTCTACAGCCAAAGTGGGAAACATTGAGATCAAGGTACAAACTTTTCCTTCTGATGCACCTTACATTTTCCTTTTGTTCCCACTTGACTTGAAGAAATGAGTGATTAGACAAAAACATGTTGAAACAAGAGAGGGAAAAAAAAAATCAAGATTTGAAATTAAACAGCACAGAATAAAGTCAGTCTCCTATATAAGCACAGTGTCAAAACAATAGAGTCAAAATCCACTCTAATAAGAGCTGGCAACCTAATTCATAATACTTTAAACACCAGTGGCTATTTAAATTAGTAGTTCCCTTTATTTCAGTAACCTAGGCAGCAGAGGTGTAAATATTGGACAGCTTCACATTATTTTGGCACAGTGCCTATCTCTACCTTTTATCCTGTTCTTTCCAGTTCTTTTGTTTGTTCATTTTTTTTATATATATATATATCTGCCTTCCTCTTCCTCCATGTTTTGTTCCTCTCCTGGTGAAGTAGAATGTCCAGAAGATGGTAAGTTTAGGTTGGTGTGCACCTCCGGTTCTTGCTTGCTGCAGAGAGTTGTGTTATGTTGATCCATTGAAAATGAAGCCCTTTGTCTGATTTATTTATTTTGTCCGGTGTCTTTCCTTCATTTGTTTCCCTTTAATCTTTTTTACTCACTCTGATCCTGTTCTTCTACATCCTCACTACTCTGCTCCTTTTTTTTTTTCTTTTGGTGTTGAGCTGGGTATTACTGGCCAAATGAGTGACAGGGAGTAAGACAGATCTACAGCAGTTTTTTTTTTTTCCTCCTTTTTCTCCAGGCAGAGAGTGTTAGCAGAAATAGCTGCAGTGAATCATAGGCCAGCTGTTATCGATGGAGTGCTAAAAGAGATTTTGGATTGGTTCCATTGTCAAAGTCTCTGATCTCCTGCTGCATCCTGACAGCTACACTCCCACTAGTCCCGAAGCACTTTTCATCTGAAAACAACTTAAAATGAGCATTTTTGTGCCAAATGACAGATTTTCCTGTATATGTATCACATGTATCTATTTATCTAGCCATTATGAAGCAGTCAACATATTTTAATTGATTAATGTCCAATTTGAAGAAAAGAATTCTTCTAAGTGCAGAGGAAGTGCCCATATTTGAGGATGCATGGCAGACAGCTGTGTTGGACATGGAAGCACATCTGTTTTGTTTTGTTTTTTTCCTTTCTTTTTCCTTTCTTTTTTTTTTATTATTATTAATGGCACCACATGGAGGCGATGCCTGTGACTGGTACTCGTTAATGCCAAAGAGCACAGGATGAACCCATAAAATGGCTGCCTTCAGTAGGCTTTTGATGTCTCCAAGTGGAACATGAGATGCTTGACTGTGTGGCTAACACTGAGCTCTAACCCAGCAGTTGTTTACATTTTGCCAGGGTGCCTTGCATGCAGATAGTTGAATGAGGCTTAAACGAGTGGTATACTGTAGCTAAAGGGAAGTGTTTCCAGGTGTATATGCATGGAAAATGATGCCTTGCTATGCATGGTGGGTAGCTGAGTTTTAAGTCCAAGATCTACATGAATGCTTCTGTTGTCAGATAAGAGACATTTTCAGCTGACAAACAGGCAAATGAGATGACTAAGTTTATCGTCCAAACCAATATATAATAAGGTACTCAACCTTGTGCCCAGTGATAGCTCCACAAACCTGCCCTGTTGCTAAATATTTGTCTGTTAAATTTTCTGCAGGACCTGATGGTGGGGGATGAGGCTAGCGAGCTGCGCTCCATGCTCGAGGTCAATTACCCAATGGAGAATGGCATCGTCAGGAACTGGGATGACATGAAGCACCTGTGGGACTACACCTTTGGCCCAGAGAAGCTCAACATCGACTCCCGCAACTGCAAGATCCTGCTGACCGAGCCCCCCATGAACCCCACCAAGAACCGTGAGAAGATAATCGAGGTAACCTTAAAACAAACGTTATCAGAGTCAGCATCTAGCAGCCTTTTTGGGGAAAATATATTTTTAAAGCATAGCAGAAGTTGCACTTTGGTTAATATTCCATGAAATGACTTCATTGTGTGCTACTTCACTACTTTACTACTGCATTATGCTTCAGAGATAATTTTACACCCATGTTGCTGGCTGTAGTGTGCTTAGCTGTGTTCCTCAACTTCCTGTCCTCTGCCACAGGTGATGTTTGAGACCTACCAGTTTGCAGGAGTCTACATTGCTATTCAGGCTGTGCTGACACTGTATGCCCAAGGTAAGGAGCTTCATGTGGAATTTTTATTTAAAACAGAAACTAACCTTATTTTTTTATATATATATATATATTGCATAACACAGTTTTCACAACAAAGAAATTGTACAGTTGTTCTTCTGCTTCCGTAAACCCACTCATCCAGAAATCAGTTTTAGCGCAATTATAAGCCCTTCAAGTGGCCTATTATTAGAAATCTTTACTAGTTGCTTTATTACTGTTTGTGTTATCCAACATCTGCTTCATTAAGCTTAGAAACAAGATGGCTGTTGAAATTAATTGTGCAAGTTTCTGTGTAGCGTTATTTAGCTAACACACACACTTTTTGGTCAAACTGTTCTTATGAGACTAACACAATCATATTTGTGCCAAAACATTTATAGTGCCTATTTCAATATCAGTGCTTCTGATGTCAGCTAGTGTGTAAAACCCCTCTGATGTGTTGTGCAGGATCTGCACACACAGCTCTGCTTGAGGTCTGTCTGTTATTCTACCATTTTGCCTGATTTTTTATTTATTTATTTTTTTAGCAGCTACTGAGCAGTTATAAGAAGGTAACTGCTACATTAGGTGTGTTGTTATTGGAGGTTTTTGTGTTTACCCAGCCAGCAGTAATCAGTAGCTGCAAGCACTGGAAAAAAAAAAAACTCACCTTGCTTGATAGAATTGCATGTTATTAACTGTATTGTGTGATTTTGTTTCAGGCCTTCTCACTGGTGTGGTGGTGGACTCGGGTGATGGTGTCACGCACATTTGTCCTGTGTATGAGGGCTTCAGTCTGCCCCACCTGACAAGACGCCTGGACATCGCAGGCAGGGACATCACCCGCTACCTCATCAAGGTATGCAGTTTGAATGTCATCAAAGTCCCTCTGCATGAGGCGAAGTTTTGGACAGATTAGATTTTGGTAAAATATACTGCAGGTTCTGGGAGACCTACTTTCTAAGCTCCAACTTCCAAAATGTGTTTTAGGAAGTGATTGAAAATGCATAATTGAGTCATTTTATAGTGTATAAAATATCTTGCACTTTAGTCTGTTTGTGGGAAGTCTTGCACTTGTCATCAGATTCTTTGTTACAAGTAACGAGATCTTAATTGAAAGAAGCTCAACTTCCTCCAGTGCTATATTAGGAGATCACAATAAAATTTATTCTGCTGTTCTTTCTCTTTCCCTTTCCTCTTTCTCATTCTTCGGGTGTAGTTGTTACTGTTGAGGGGTTATGCCTTCAACCACTCTGCAGACTTCGAGACGGTGCGCATGATGAAGGAGAAGCTGTGCTACGTTGGCTACAACATAGAGCAGGAGCAAAAGTTGGCGCTGGAGACCACCGTGCTGGTGGAATCGTACACGGTAGACACGCGCATGTTTATTCTTAACATTAATAAATCACTGACAAATGCAGTTACATATGTTGAAACATTGTGAGAGAACTGATCCACATGTGCGGTGTTAATCCGCACCTGGTTGGTACAGTCGCCTTTATAGTAAGAGATTTTAGGGTGTGTCCTTTTGAAAAGCGTCATCAGGTTTTCACAAAATGCTGTAGCGGGCATAAAAAGGGCTGTTAAAAATGAGTTGCTGCCCTCACATGGGCGTTGTGTGCATTGGTCACTCAGGGAGCTGAGCTTTCCAAAAACACGTGTTATGTTGCCCTGCTCCGTGTGTTTTGTTTTCACCTATATAATAAAAATGCCATGAAATAATAACAAATAATGGCAATAAATTAGTCATGAACTCAAAGATGACAGTCAGTAGGTCTGTGCATTGAATCAATTTTACAATTTTGGCTTTCAATGAGTCAAGTCACTTTTTATGTAGCGCATTTAAACAAACAGAATTCGACCCAAATATTTTACCACTATAAGTCTCCACAAACACAAAACCCATGTAAACAAATGTTAAACAAGCAAGCAAATCAGAAATTGTTATGATAATAATAAAAAAAAAAAATTTAAATGTGGCTCCAAAGTGTAGTGGTTAACACATCTGTCTAACATGCAAAAGATGTCAAGTTCAAAACCAGGAGGAGACACAAATCCCTGGGAGGGTTGCGTCAGGAAGTGCGTCCGGGGTAAAAGAAAAAATCTGTGCTAAATCAAAATATGCAGAGTGGGGACCCTTTGAGAATAAGGGGCAGTCCAAAGAAGCTTGTAATAGAAATAAATAAAACAAGATTAAAAAAAAAAAAACCTGGGATAAAATTATTAAAAAATAAAAAGAATGTAAAACTACAAATGGAAATAACAGCTGACTAAAAGATCAGTAAGAAAACCTTCAGTGATCTTAACAAAAACCACGAGGTACCTCAGACTTTACCTAAAGCAAGTAAAAATAGGTGGTTAAAACAACATAACTGCTATAAAATGATTATTGTGCTGAGTTCTGTTTGAAAGCAGGTCCCTCATTTTGCCTTTAGCACATCCCTTTGCTTTATATGCCCAAATTGACTATTAGACAGGTTGTTGCAGGATTAATTCAGTTCACACTTATTTTTTTTTCTGTTGAATTATAATGAACATATAAGGAGTCCATTTTAATAAAAAAAATAAATAAATAAATAAAAAAACAGAAAAGTTTGAATCTACAATTTTCCCAAACCCTGGGTGTTGTTGTTATTATTAAATAATTGTGATTACAGTTTTTACCATAATGAGCAGCCCTACCCTATCTATTTATTTCATTTTATTTGAGTTGCACATTTTTACAAGTCAGCGTATTTCCAGCCCTTGGGGGATGCACACTTTTGTTTTGTTTAATTTTTTTTCCCTTTAAAATTAGTTCTTTTTGTGCACTCCACATGTGCACAAGTTTCATATTTCTGCCTAAAATAGCATCACTGCAGACAGAATCCCTCCCAAAGGATTTGTTATTCAAAAGTGGCAGTATTTTGAAATAATCAAAACTAATGGGGTAACTAAATCTGTTTCAGCACTGAGCTAAGTAGACTACCACATGCCCACTGTTGGTTCTGTTGGCAGCTTTAGTACAGGGCAGTGCTACTGACTAACTGTTTTCTTGGAGACTAAAACATATGGGGGTGCAGTGCTTCTCCGTCAGGCTTGCTTTTCTTTCCGAGGTCCTTTTCCCTACAGAAGGAACCACAAAATCCAAATGTCGGTCTTGGTGTCTGTGTTACTGCACGCCTTTCCGAGCACATGTTGTGTCTCAGAGCTCTCTGACCATGTGTGTTTGGGTTAGTGTAGGCGACTGTGTGTGTGTAGGTTAATAGGTGCATGAAGATGTATGTCTAAGTATGGTTTTGTGTGCTGAAACAAGGAGGGCAATGTACCTGTGGCCGAAGGGCCCTGAACTGTGCGTTACATCATTTCCTGTGCAGCCACTTTGCGGCAGCGGCTGGGCTATGCTTCCTCCCACTGCCCTTGGCTGAATGAAGCCTTTTTATAGTCACATGTACTCACTATAGTCAGTTTGAGGCCAGCACTGCATGCTCTAACCTGCTGTACAGTATCACCAGTCTGAGAGGATTTTCTTTTCTTTTGAGAAGTTAAACCTTCCTTTCAGTATCAATCATGATTCTCACTGTCAAGTTTCACACCCTTGGGCACTCTTCTACATTAAATCTTACCTCTTCGTTAGTCATGTTTTTTTCCCCCTGTCTTTGCCTCTTCTTATTTTTCCTTCTCATCCCACCCACACAACTCCAGCTGCCAGATGGCCGTGTGATCAAGGTGGGAGGAGAGCGCTTTGAGGCCCCTGAGGCTCTGTTCCAGCCCCACCTCATCAATGTAGAGGGCGTTGGAGTGGCCGAGCTCCTCTTCAACACCATCCAAGCAGCTGACATAGACACCAGGTGAGGCCAACAAAAGGGCACATGTACACTTGCGCTATCAATAAAAATCTTTCCTGAGGGTGACTCAGTGTTTCCACAGTATTAAGAAGTTACAGCACAGACAGACGTTTGGCAAGCAGTGGATAGATGCATGTCAAACGGCGATGTCGGCTGATCACAGCTTTCAACTAAACCAATGGAGGGGTTTAGACGTAAAAGAAAATATTTTGTTCAGTCTAGAGTTCAGGATGGAAAGTTTGAAAATTGATCTTGGGTCTTTTAAAAGAATGGAAAAAGGGGGGGGGAAGTAAACACATGGAAGTCAAATAAGTATGACTGATCCCTTTCTGTTTTAGTCGAATAATATATTCTTTTATTCTCTATATGTCACCGAGGGAATGACGGTACATTTTCCAGCATTTGCTGACTTAAAATGAGAAAATGTGTCTCTTTCTGACCACGTTGCTCTGTCTGTTCCTGCTCTCACCCTTTTCTGCCTTCCTGTCACCAGGCCTGAGTTCTACAAACACATCGTGCTCTCAGGTGGATCCACCATGTACCCAGGGCTCCCATCTCGACTGGAGAGGGAACTCAAGCAGCTGTACCTGGAGCGTGTGCTCAAGGGGGATGTGGACAAGCTTTCGGTGAGAAACCAGCCTTTAACGCCTCATCTATAAAGCGACAAGCACTACTGACTCTGAGCTAAAACTGCTCAAATGTGGTTTACCGCACTTCGAAAACTGGGACATTCATTTTAGCCCAAATTAGATCGCGTTTGCTCTTTGACCAGCGTGATCTATAAAAGGGTGCTCTTGTTATAGAAAGCTACATCACTTGCTGGCGCATTCACATTGACTGAAGTCTGCACCTGGCCTCTGGTGTAATGTGAAATAATTAAGTAGTTTGTTAAAGATCTTCAGGGCAGTTTTCCTACCAGCCAGAAACAACCACAGGGAACACACATTATACTTCCAGAAGTATTCACTCACCCATCCAGATCATTGAATTCAGGTGTTCCAATTGCTTCCACGGCCTCAGGTGTATAAAACCAAGCACCTAGGCTTGCAGACTGCTTCTGCAAACATTTGTGAAAGAATGAGTTGCTCTCAGCTCAGTGAATTCCAGCGTGGTACCGTGATAGGATGCCACCTGTGCAACAGTTCCAGTCATGAAATTTCCTGGTTACTAAATATCCCACAGTTAGTGGTATTATAAAAAAGTGGAAGCGATTGGGATTGACAGCAACTCAGCCACGAAGCGCTAGGCCCCGTAAAATGACAGGGTCAGCGGATGCAGAGGCGCATAGTGTGTGTCAGTGTGTATGTGAGTAACAGTGCAGCTACCATTTGAACCATGTCCGTTTCAAGCACAAGATCTGGGTTTATGAATTTGTGGTGCAGTGTAGACAAACTACCACAAGGTAGTGCCAGAGGTTAGACGTTAGACGTAATTTAAACAAGCATGCAGTTCACTTCACAGTGATAAATATTTGTTTTGGTAAAATATTTCTACTTTTTCATGTCGGTATCCCAAACACAGGGATGATTTTAAACAGAAGTATTCCATAAACAAAGCTCGGCAGATGACTCATAAGTTTAAGAACACATCATTATGTGCTTTACTTTTCTGCCTGCAACTGCAGTCGACCCCAATTTTCTCAGATTGTCTCATTTTTGAATTGAAGTCTGCAAAGTTAGTGTGGAAACTTAAATCCACTGTTTGTTTGTTTGTTTTTTAAATGAAAAGTGCAAACCCTTTTGTAAGATGCTGTTGAGATGTAGTTTTTGCAAGAAGGAACTTTCTGCCAAAATATGCAGGTTTTCCCACATGTTAGAGTTGTTGTAGCTTGCACCTTTAGCTGTTTGTTTGTTACTACATTTAGACAGTTAGTCATGAGAGCAACAAACAGAAGCGGCATCCTTTACCCTATTTGGTGAAAATATGAGTATTTAGACATGCCACACTGAAGTGGATTGTGCCGAACGAGAAGTTTGCGTTAAAGTTCTTCCATCCTAAAAACATCACTGGGCTGAGTGTAAATCTGACCACAGCTGTCACGAGGCTGCTTTAAAGCATCATCAGTCTGTACCTTTGATTAACAATTGATCAGTTGACTGTGTAATTTGAAAGGTCTCAGTTGTCATGACAAACCCACAGAGAGTTATCAGCAGACTCTCTGCGTGCTCTTAATGCAGCATTTTAGTGTCCGTCACCTGATTGTTTTGGTCTTACGATAGAAAGTCTATTGTTTTTGATTCAGTCTCGCAGCTCTCTGTAGTGTCGAGGCAGGCGGCTTTCTTCAAACATTTCCCTCGGCTGCTGGCAAATTTCTGAGAAATACAGATTCTCATGAGATCATGATCATGAGAGGAGCCATCTCATCAGACTTAAAGCTATGCATTTGTTGACTGGACCAGCCAGTGCCTTATATGTTTTAGCACTTATGTGTTCGCTGCAGTCCTTAGGTGCTACACAGACCGACGTCTACATGTTATAGCGGTGTACGGTCACCAGGGGGCAGTGTCAAAAATACGTGACCTGTTCTTTCCTTGTTTGTGTTGTCTCTGTAGCCATGTAGCCTTGGTTTGAATTCTCCAACCCATATAGCCAAATACCTAAAATGAAGGCAGGTAACTGTGAGATCCACTTCCAGAAGTGAATTTCTCATTTATTTTCTCCACTGATGTTTCAGGAAGTCCTTATTCAAGTAGTTTTAAGCCTTGGACTAAGCCAATCAGCTATGAGGTGAATCATGATCATAAAAAGATTTAATTTGGATCAAAAAGAATAAAGTGAAATGGGTGGGGGACAAAGGTATGAGACTGTATATGTAATTACTTTTAACAGTGAAGGAACTGCTCATTCCATAACGCATTGCAAAGCCCAGATTCCACCATGAACGACTTCCAGCTTTCTTAAATGTACCTCTTTTCATGATGTGTTTAGATGATTAATCATAGTGTAGTATAACAGCTGAAGTTTCACACTCACTAAACATTTTAAACATTTCCATGGCAACAGCAATCTCCAACAATCAGACGCTGCTGTTTCAGTTTAGGATTGTGGGCAGAGTAGTTCTTTACCACTTTCTGACAAAAACGTTTTTTTTAAATTTTTAATTATTTTATTATTGATGTAGATTTGTAGTTTGCACAGTAGAAAATGCCATCGTTTCACGATGCTGTGACTTGTAGTGAGTCTCCTTTGCATGGTTATAGCATTGTGGCTCATAATCAAATCCCTATGGAGAATATGAATGGGATTTTCACTTTGGGAACCTCACTCTTGAGTTCTATTAATTCCCACATTAGCCTGTGATAGACAAATGGTTTATTCAGTCACCTGTTAAGTATTTATCTATTTAGTTGTACCTGCCTGTTCCTCTATTTTGATTATTAATCACATATAATTATGTTCCCCTGAAACATTTCAGAGTTTGCAGTTTTAGTTCTCACTCTAAAAATGAATATCTCTAGATTTTCATTTATTTATTAAGGGTTGTTTATTTTAAAAACAAATAATTAATCACACAGTTTGATGAATCACTTTTTCCTTCCCAAGACTGAAGCTTGTAAGCTTTCCATAAGCTCTGGCTGCCAGCCAAGCAGCCGACTACTCATTTACATCCGGCGACTGCTTCAAAACAATGCAAACATGAGGGCAGAGGAACATGCCTGTCTGTGTCATCCCTGCCCACATGCTCTCCGTTACTGTACATGGACTTCAGATAGACCGCAGAGTCCATGTTCTGCTGAGTAAAGACTCAGAGAGCCGTCTTTTATTGTTTTCCGAATGTTAGAAATAAAATTGATTCAGAACTTTATTAATGGGATATCCTTATTAGACAGGCTGCTTCAGGAGCTACCCCTGGCAGTGAAAAACAACCCTGCAAGAGAACAGACACGACGGACTAGAGAGATGCACATCAAATTCACATTACTCTTATTTATTAACATCAGACTTGGAGAAGGAACACAAATTTATCTGATTCCTTTCCCCTCAGTTTAGTCTTAGTTTAGCATTTTCAGCTCCTCTAATTTAGTTTCTAAACGTTGACGCCCACTTTGGTGCTGGTCAAGAATTCAAACGCAACTGTATTGTGTTTATTAAAATTTGTTTTAAATATCACATGAAATCACAAAGAAATAGCACATTACTTACAGCTGGTTTGACCAAGCTACCCTATGCATTGAAACTACGGCACAGTTCTCAAGTCAGAGCAGTAAAGATTTTTCAGGTTAAAGAAAGTTCATTCACAATCCAAAGTACTGAAAACCACCACGTGGAGCTCTATGACCAAGTCCTGTTCTAAGCGAATGCCTTTGTCAAGGGTTAGACTGTAAAGAATTTAATCTAGTGAGAGAAACCCAGTCAAACACTTATGTGCTTTTTTTTGATTGTATAAACACTAGCAGGATATCCGCAGGTCTTGTGGAAAGTCTTGATCCGTTTTAACACCTTTCTGACAGAGGAGCGTGCGAGAATGCAAATATCCGACGCCGTCCCATCACACATTAGCTGGTCTTTATCCCGCCAACTCCCCAGTACAGAGTCCGTGTCAGATATGCTTTTAACGCTCGCAAATGGACATCATGTGTCCTGCCTCCTGTAGCCTCTAGCCCAAGCAGCTCCTGTTGCCTAAATCATATGGAGTGTTTTCAGTAGTTCAAATGCAGTTGTTCTTTCTGCATGTTAAAAAAAAGAAAAAAAGGGGGACAACTGTGGAAAACAGCAAAAAGGGTTGTATTTCTTTTTTTTTTCCTCTCTTTTTTTTTTTTTTTGCTTGATTACTCTTTCTTGTTTTCACTGGGTTGCTGGCTGTCTGGAGAATGCGTATAAGCTTAAAGTGGGATTCTTTGGATAGCAGACTGCGGTGAAAGCATTTTTTTTTTAAAGAACTTTAGTTGACACCATCTGAAGCTAAGAAGCACATTGTGTCAAGAGTTTTAAAAAAGAAACAGATTTTTATGTTACATATCCATTAATTCAATTATATCATAGGAAGAACTGACAAAGGAACGTAATAATGTCTAACTTGATAAAAGCCTGTCTGAAAGAAGATTGAGGCCACTCAGATTTTGATATAAATCTCCTTGACATTGATTAGAAAAACATGTAGACCTTTGGGAACTTTGAGCAACACTGGCAACTCATTATTCTCCTCCGTTTCATTTTTCCTGCAGAAATTTAAGATCCGGATCGAAGATCCTCCCAGGCGAAAGCACATGGTGTTCCTGGGCGGAGCTGTGCTGGCTGACATCATGAAGGACAAGGACAACTTCTGGCTGACCCGGGAGGAGTACCAAGAGAAAGGAGTCCGCGTGCTGGAAAAACTCGGAGTGACCGTCAGATAAAGCACTGGACGGACAGAACACCCACACAACACATAAAAATACACATACATGAATATACACATACATGACATGCACACACATTTCCACCCCTTGCCCACATTGCAGAGTATATATCTATTTATCCCTGTTCCTCTCTGTTTTGGCTGTTGATTCCCTTCAAACACCAGAAGGAATCCAGCCATCACCTCCCCACTCTCCTCTCTGCCTCTCTCTCTTCTCTCCTGGTTCGGGATTGGTTCACACTTTTCCTCGCAAGCCCCAAGAAACCAATTCCATCTTTGCAGATTTCCACTGATTCTTGCTGAATGCTGGTGGGAGAAAGTTAGGAGCTGTTAATGCAGCATTATTTACCTGCAGATTAGGTTTGTTGTGAATTAACACTTGCTGGGTAAACCCACCAGCCTTGATGGAAAGCTTAGTTTCCTCCCTTGTTACACATATAGAGGAGATAAAATGATGCAAAGTTTCTAAGCAACTCATAAGCGTCTGTAACGTCACAATCAGGGTCCACCACAAACAGCCACGGGCCGCTTTCAGCATCTGTTCCGGGTGAGCGAGAACTGATCACATTTTTATGTCGGTTTTTATAAATGATATCGTGACTTTTCTTTTCTGGGAGAGGGATTATTTTGTTTTTGCTTCTTTCTTCTTCTCTCTTTTTTTTTTAAAATTTTTTTTTTTTTTTTGGTTGTTGGATGTATGAGTTCAATTTCTATCTTTAAATTTGACTTTTTTTTATTTGACTTTTTTTTTGTTGCTGTGCACTGCTACCATTGTAAATGGAGTGTATTGTAATAACAGAAGGTCCTCCCATGTTTTTTTTTTTTTTTGGTTTTGTTTTTAATTTTATTATGAATTAATGGTTGATTTATAAAGGGACAAATAAACAAACTAAAAGCCCCTGAGCTTGACATCGGGTGTATGACGGTACTTTGGGGGTTCGTTGGTGGTTACACAGTAATGGGGTGGGGGTGGGGTTACTATTTGTTCCTCATCAGACAGCTTCGCCTCTGCCTCCTCTCTGGTTGTAAATCAGAGGTTGAATGAATGAGTGTGAGCAGTTATAGCAATATTTCAAACTGTATTGGCGCTATAGTACCTCACTCATTGTATTCCTCCAGATCCACCGAAGCACGGAGGCAGTGGCAGGTTTTAGGATGAGATCTGTTTGAATCTGGACACATGGAGCATCGCAAATCTGGGAAATTAAAACGGTATATTATACGGCATATTTAAGTTCTCCAGGCTTTCATTCCCAACGGTCGACTTAGTGATTACTGGAGGCACTTCTATTTTGATTATGAAAAATGTGTATATTTTTTTTTCCTCTTTCCATGAACGTCTATCCAGTGCCAAGTGCAGTTAATGTTAACTGGATCTCATGTTTTAATGTCTTTCTTTTTGTCACGTTTTTGTTTTTACTTTCCTGTGTTGTTCATAGCATAACTGCCTAACGCTGATTTAAATAAAGAAAAGTGATTTATAAGGATGTTTGTGTGGCAGGTTCCTTATTTTTCTGGCACATCAAACTTCTGTTTTGCAAATTTGCAGTTTGGAGCAAGAAATCCTGAACATTCATTTGTAAATATGTATGTTTGAAATTTATTTTTATGGCCTTTTATTCTTCTATTTTTTTTTGGTCAGGTTAGATGGTTGAGAAGGCACAATGATAGGAGGGTGTAGGTGACGGGCTCATCAAAAGAGGAGGACGAGACCTCTGCTCACAGACCAGGAGAAGGAAGAGGAAATGGAACAGCGGCAGAGGACTGGCGCCACCAGAGGAAGAGGCTCTCTTTCCGTGCCTGAAATAAAGATCGCACCCAGACTCTTCCGGCCTTGTTCCATTTTAATCCCTCGACTCTTGCAACTTCCCTCTTAACCCTGAACTATTACCTCAGGAGTGCCGTTTGACATTTCCTCCCCGTCAGAGCACAAACAGGGGCATTATCTAAGGACATTTACAAAAGTAGTTTGGTGCACCGTACTGGACTTTCCACTCCCTTTCAGAATGTGCGTTCAGTATGAAGATGAGATTCAGCCGCATGAAAAAGTGAATTTTACACATCTAAAATGGAGCATTCGAATGCTCCAAAAACAGCTTCTGAAAAACCTTGTCTAAAAATTTAAGACTTATACAAATCTTTGATATTTGTTTACTATAGTTTTGCTGCCAAACATTTGCTGTACAGTCTTTTCTAACTAAAGCATTTCCACAGGGTGGGAGTAGAGAGACACTTCCCCTCAGCAGTCTTTATCTCAGGTTCAGGCAATCAGAAAAAGTATGCTGAAACAACTGTACCTTCAAACTTTACATCTGTAACATCTCTGTTTAGCTCGAGTGAATCAGTTTTAGACCCGATGCAGAAACAGGGCAGGTTACAGTACTACTCGCAGAGTTAACTGTTGAGCAAAATCTTTGTGGTAAGGAAGAAAAATTTAAATCCTGCCTATCTTTGGGCATGGGACCACAGCCACCCATTCCTGTAAACTGTACTGGGAAGTGAGCGCCGGTGCTCACACACCCAGAGAGGGGCCATGCTGACCCCATTACACGAGCGGATATCTTAAATGTTTGCACATGTGGACTGTGATGCTGTTTGCAGCCGTTGAGCTGCTTAGCAGGCCCCCAAAAGCCCTCAGGGACCTTCTTTCTCTTCTTTTTTGCTCTCCCTCCCCCTCCCCTCTCTTGCGCTCCATCATTATCGCCCACATGCTTTTCCAGAGACATCCTGAGTGAAACAGCTCGACGTCCTCGATGGCTATCACATGTTCCTGCTGTGGAGGGAGGCAGCCCGGGAAAGACATCTTGAGCAGAATAAGACAGGGTGTACTAGGCTCAGTTTTTCTTTGTGCTTTCTTTCATCAACTATTACAAAACTTTTAGAAGTTCTTAAAAAAAAAAAATTGGCTTTGACTTTTTTTTTTTTATCCCCTGTCTCCTCATGAAAACATCCTTAATTCTTTCAAGGTCATAGCTCACTAAAGTTCTTCTATGTTTTTGGGACTTCGTAACAATATATTGAATGTTTGGGTATATTTGATTAACATTTCAGTAACTTATTTTAGATATTGAAAGATGGACCCAAAACTGCAATATACTGTTCTCTAAACATTTCTTTGCTGCAGGAATTGAGGTGCTATATATATATATATATATATATATATATATATATATATATATTATTATTAATTTTTTTTTTTTTTTACAGAAACCCCACCCCCAGAAAGGGCATATGAAAAAATACATGAAATAAATTTTACAAAAGTGTTTACCAGAGGATAAATCCTACTGAATCATGACTTGACCACTGGTCAGCCACAACATGAAAACCTGCCAAATATTCCTCCTCATGCTGCCAAAAACAGCTCTATGGACATGAAACTTTTGGGTGTGTCTGCTGTTGTCATGGCAACAGACATTTTGCATACTATCTTCAGAGTCTTGAATGAAATGGGATTTGGGGAGCTCAGTGGCCGGGTTAGTGCCTTAGGCTCATTGTGCTCCTGGTGTTTTGGAGCTGCATTGGAGCACATTGGGGAGACCACAGCCATTGGGGAGGGCTGTTGCCTTGAGGGGCTGTGCTTGCTATGCAACAGTGCAGAGGTGGGTGGCACATCTCAAAGTAACATCCACATGGAAGATTCAAGATTTTTAACACTGACTTCTAACAAGGTGGTCTTTCACCTGTCAGTGGTTCTAATTATTTGGCTGATTTGTATATGAATACAAAAAATACAAAACTATTGGATTTTATTTCAGCTTCAGCATTTATCACTGATGGTTAGTTCACTGATGTTTGTTTACCATTACAATAATTTATCCCCTGCTTTTACTGATGGCTTTACTATGGTTAGTATAGTTAGTTTATTATAGTTAGCTAACTGTTTTAGTTGTTCATAGGTCACCATTTAAAGAGTAAAAAGAGGATGGCTGTTGTCTCGCAACTAGGGAAATCAGTGGTTACCCAGTGATTGCACTGAATTATTTTGCAGTCAGAGATAATTGCAAATAGTTCCCATGAACAACTGGTTGCCCAGAGGTTGACTGAGCAACATCCTCAATCTCTGGGCAACCTCTTCCGACTGCAAGACGATTGCACAAGTTGCCTGTCTCCAAATAATTGCAGTCTGACTCAGACTGGCGGCAGTCACTCTCAGACGGGCTGGCGAAGCTTTGCAAATGATTGCCATGTATTTTATCAGTGCAGACAGACTGCCAACACAGGCTGCACTGATAAGTGTAATTCATCTGTGACGCATCTCTTTGCACAAGGACACTTGACTCATCTGGTTGCCATCTGGTTGTATTCTGGTTATATTCCTACATGAAAGCAAGGTTGAGGAGCATCTGTGAACTTGCAGTTAAGTTGCTGTTCTGCAGCAACTATGTCACTATTTGTGGAGAAATTTCTGTTTCAAATCAGTGAGGTTAATCAAGTAGTTAATGTGAATTTCTGTGTATGTGGATGGCAACAGATTTGTGATCTTTGCTGATTTATCGCAGTTAATTGCCATATCATCACAAATAGATTGCGTGTAATTTCCAACTTGATCCCAATCAATTGCAGACTGACTCTAATTGCACCAAAGTCACTGAAGAGAGCGATCACGACCAGTCATACATTTAGCTAAATAAATGAACATTTTATTCACAACTTTAGGTATTCCATAGTTTGAGCTATTTTGACTAACTGTTACACTTTTTAAGGTTACTGAACTACCTTAACTTCAATACTGTGCAAAAGTCTTGAGCCACCCCTCATTTCTTTATCTTTTGCTACCAAGAAGCCCGACGTTCTTATCAATTTCAAAGTGGTCTTAAGCAAGAGTTATCCAGGCTTTCTGGGGCTCTTTCAAAGTTTTTTTGTTTGGACATCGGCTGCTTTTTCACACACATCGGCCCAGTCCTTGTACCTGACCATTCTCAGCGAACTGTATTTTTTAAGCCACTTTACCCCGCTGAATCATTCAAGCATAATAAAAGGCACCTAACTCAAAGGATGAACTAATGTTGTGTCTACACATAACTGACAACTTGTCAAACAACCAATTTTCAGTTGTATCTTTAGGCAGCCAAAGCCCGCGGCCTCGTAACAAACGGCGGCGCGGTCGTAACAGATGAAAGCTGATCACAGCGGCGTGAAAGAAGCTCGAGCGGTGAAAGACAG
>JAMQGT020003651.1:0-36146 GCA_024447675.2 Pterophyllum scalare | reverse complement strand
TGAAAGTGCTACTCCCCTGAGTGTATGCTCATGTGTATTTTATTCTACCTGAACCCCCACCTCAGCTTTCCCCTGTGGAGTTCTCTGTCCCCTTTGGCAGCCTGGAGAAAGTAGATGCACCGAGTTATCCGGTGTCAACATACCTAACTCCAACTTCCTGGTTCTTTTTGACTGTCAGGGCAGTCCCTCCCTGTCAACAGAAATCAGTGCCTCTGTTAATAATTACCATCACAGCGCAGGCATCTCAGTGGGTTTCAGGCTTCCACACTGCAGAGTGCTTTCTGTTTACATGTCTTTATTTTTGAGATGGTGCAAAGAGAAGTCTGTGTGTCCTTACACAATGCTTTCATTGACAGTTTCGCTTCAATCATGCTTTCCCATGCTATTGGGTCATTGGACAATTGCGTGTCTGTTAAAGTGTGAAAAACTAGATGGACATGGAAAGATGTGGGCTGCAGACTGGAAAAGATAAAGGCTTGATGTTGCAAGCTACACTGGCTCCAGGGAGCCGTCACCTGGCAACGGGGAGATCAGATTTCTACGTTCGTGTGCGCGTGTGTGCTGCGGTTTGTGTGTTTGCTTGTGCATATGTTGCTGTGTGGTCGTTTTCAGGCACCTTTTGAGGACACCGTTTGTTTTCTGTGTGACAAAACATCACACGCCAACAGTTGCACACACCTCAGACCTGAGAGATGACACAGTGAAGTCGCAATTGCACACACTTTTCCTCTTGTCACGTTCCATGCGCCTACCCTCTCACTTTTTTTTTACGTGGACTCTGTTTCCATAGGGCGAGTGTCTCTGGTGCGAATCACCACCCTGAGGTTGGAGGGCCTGCTGCTCGATGACCAGGGCTTGTATGAGTGTCGAATTCTCTCACTGGATAAGCCCACAGACGAGCTGCGAAATGGCACCTGGACTGCACTTTCTGTTACTGGTGAGGTTAATTGAGCAGCTTGTGATTGTCTTTATAACTACTTTCAAGGGGAATTTAAGCTGGCTTTTACACTAAACCAGGGAACACAATGTAAACAAAGGACATGATTGACAAAGACAATGAGACACTGCACACACATATGGTAGTGACTTATTAAGCCTTGTGTAAATCCTGACCCTTTTTCATCTATTTTATTGTAAATAGGATCATAACTCACAAAATGAACATATCCTATTAAATAAATATCAAATCTTGCCTTTAACTTTGATTCTGTCAGTTTTCTGTTTGCAGCCAGTGGCGTTGCCTCCTCGAGATGAGAGCGAATGCAGTTTTGAGGCACTTCTGCATTGGCTTCACTTTTCAGACACCTTTCATATATCACTTACTGCACATGTAGCATATGATTTACCCTTTACACAAATAAAGAGGTGGAATCTAGCATTAGCTATGCCTCTTTTATGGGCCCAATTGTGATGTTAGGAAATGACCACACTGTTAAAACTTAAGCAAAGTAGTCGTGTGGTCCTGTTATTATTAGAATAAATTAAAAACCAAAAATGGGTGAGAAAAATGAAAGTAAACATAAATACTTGACTGTATTCTGTTAATAACTGAATGCTCCAGACCAACAAATTTTGAAAACTTTTGCTTTTATAGAGTTGGGTCCACTTCCTTATGATGCGCTAAGTGCATTTGATTACCAGTATCTTGCTCTTACTTACCACCTTAATTCCTATGGAAGCAGTAAGGGTGCAGTTTTTCACTGGCCTTCATAGAACCCTTTAAAAACATTATTTTTCACATGACTTCATGTCTTTTAAACTTAAACTGGTGAGTGTCTCAAACATAAAAATCACCAGAACTAAAAATGAGCAAGCAGATAGATGTGTGTCATACCGTCCTTTTAGGTACATTCAATTTTAAACCACTTACCAAGCAAAAACTAACCCCTCATGCTAGCAGCAAATGAGACTATAATGCAGTAATGCAGACTCCTCACTCTGCATTAGTGTACCCTGGGACTTAGGCAGTGGTACAATTAGAGACGGGAGAAGGCAGGAGAAAGGCGGTGCAGTCAGGATGGAAAGCAAGACCCGGGGTGTGGTTGAATAGTCAAATTAGCTTAGGAAGGATCCCGACTGAGTGAAGTAACATGGAAGTAACCGTGTGGCAGCCATTATATGAGCTGTTTGAATTAGACAAATATTAAGGAAATATGCTTCAGTGCTTCCTTTAGCATAGGACACGCTTGACCATCCTCTCCCACAGGAGATAAATCCATCCCAGAGTTTGTAGCAACACACCATCTAACCATTTATAAAAATGTTAAAGAAAAGAGACTGAGTAGTGCAGATCTTGTAAATGTTATTTTTTAGTGTGTTTTCCATTTCCATAACTTGCTGATACATTTTCTTTTTCAACATGTTGTTACAAGTTAACTGTGAATGTTAACTATGAACTTTTAATCTGTGTCTTATCAAGGTATTGCTTGCATGAAGAACATGTATTTACATAAGCTCTATAAAGAAACATTGTGAGTTATTTAGTTTTATATTGGTCTCCAGAAGAAAAAAAAATAGAAAAAACGATTGATGTAATTTTTAGGTTTATGTGCTCCTTTTGTCATTGTTCCTGGGTTTTGGACCTTTTATGTTTCTTTGTGGATTTTGTGATTCGTTTTGGTTTTGAGGATCACTTGTGTGCATGCTTGGCTCCTTTTTTGTAATATTACTAAGGCTGCTATTTTCCTTTGTCATTCATTCTGTCCTACAGCAGTCTTTTTTTTTGTATTCAAGTCCATCTTCTTAGCTTATGTATTTAGTTATCTTCTTTTGTGATGATCCCTTTCTGCTTCCCCTGCCATGTCCTAGTGCTTGTGTGGTCTCTCTGTGTACATGTTTATCTGGTTTTTCCTTTTCATGGTGTCAAGTTTGGATGTTTGAGTCTGTGTTTCAGAGTTAGTTCCTATTTTGTTGTGATACTCTCATGTCTTGTGTGCTTCATATTGAGTTTTACCTTCCCCGCCTGGTTTTCCTGATTGGTTGTAGCTTGATTCCCTGGTGTTTCCCATCTCCCTAATTATCCGGTGTGTATTATTGTACGAGTCTCCCTCTGTTCTTTGTTGCGTCCTCCCTGTGTGTTTCCCCGCTCTGTGTTTTCTAGTTTTCTGCTTCCTTGCTCCTCCTCCACAATTGTGCTTGCTTTGTATTCTTGCAAGTAACAGCATTAAAGCTGCTTTTGAGTTTATCCACTCTGTTAAGGGGTCTAGTGAATAAGTCGAGTCAAATTCTCTCTGCGCTGTGCTTCTCTTTTCCTAAGTCTGTATAAATTCTCCTTTACACCTTTACCAGGTGTCAAGTAAAGGTGGTAGGAGGTCATTTTTTTTTTTAGACTTTTTGATGGTACCTTTGGAACAAGTACAGGCACTAATCAGCATACAAACAGACAGGTGGAATGACCACAGTGTAAATAACACTTTATCTCTCCAGTGCTTCCATGGCATAATAAAACCAGCACAGGTCTCCACCGACAACAAAAGATTTCCTTGTTTTAAAAGTTTTTACCCTGAAAAAGTTTGTTTTTGCTTTTCCTCAGTTCTTTATTAATCCATTACTTTGGTAATAACTTAAAAATATTGGGGAAGTTGCTGAGTCTAGGTTTGTGTCAAGGAGCCACTCTTCTTTTTACAAGCATGTTTTCTTGATCCTGTATTTCAGTTTGTTACTTGCCGACATCAGCCGTCGCTAGACTTCCTTTATTCATCAGATATAAAGTCAAATGAATGTTTATACAGATGTAAATAAAATTGAATTGAATTTTTCAGCCTCATTAAGAAGTTTAGATTATTTAAATGTGATCTATTAGCTCACAGTCTCCTGTACTAACTTTCCACAGATCAAGTTTTTATTCTACAAAGCACTGCTTAAACATAATATTGTGACATGTGCTGTATATACTGTATAAAAATAACCTCTTTAAACTGAAAAAAAAATTGAATGTGATGTTAAAAGAAGCTTTAAAAAAGTGTCTAAACTTTTTAAACAGATCAGGTAATTTGGATGAGTTTTGACTGCTTTCACTTGTGTTTTTGGAAAGAATAGTCACTGAGTGGAGTCAGCATCATCCTTCTTTGATAGGCGTAAATAATAAATCGTAATATGAAATATGCATCATTATTTTTGCCCTTTGAAGTTTATCTGTATTTTGGGAAAACCTTTGCTATGATTCCACACACAAACATACAGAACAAAGTATGAGTGCGCCTCAGATCAAAGCGGCAGACAGTTTCACCTAGCTGGTCTGTGTGAGCGTCAGGATAGAGATGAGAATGGTAATAGATCATGACTGTGTACTTGAGGCCTTGGATGCAACATCCCTGACATGCCCTGCAGGTATGCGGTTTAGCTATTGTTTGTACTCCACTTCAACACACGTGGCCATCACAGGTTTGAAGTGCACAGATAAAAGAACTCAGTGGTAAACACACCTTTTCTCTTTGATTAATCAATAATATGTTGTAGCTTATTTCTGGCGTAGGTTAAAAGAATTCTTAAATATTCTTTGTACACAGCTACAGTAGGAATATAAATGCAGGTGGCCTTTTAACTCTGAAGTGTTTGCAGACACAAAGGAAAGCCTGATTGTCCTCTGATGAGATCGGAGATTTAAAGTGTCAGCAAAATGTTCACAAGCCACATCTAAAAGCCAGCATTTGTAACTGACATTTTCAGTTAGGCATGTGAAATAATAATGTGTCTTTCAGGCTGCTGCTGTTTAACAAAGAAGGCTGTGCTGTTGTCATGTTGTATATAAGCGTATTTTCTGCTAATCCAGTTTTTCCTCCTTTGTATTTTTTACCCTTAATGCTTCTGCTTTGAAGACTGTGCTTTTCTTGCTTTGTACAGAAGGGTAAACAGCTCGAACAGCTTTAATGCTCCTTAGCACTGATTCACCAAGTCTGTTGAAATGCACTGGATGGATGGGACGCCATTCTTCTCAAAGATATTCCCACATTTGCTGTTTTGATAGTGATAGTGGAGATTGCTGTCTAACACATCGGTCCAAAATCTCCCCACAGGTGTTTCAAAACTTATCAAACCAATCACTGGAACCTTAATCCCTATGGAGACGATTTTGTTTAATAAATAAATATTTTATCATATGAAAAATTGGTTGCTCAGAAAAACTTTGTATTTATCTCTTGCCCCTTCCCATTAAGGGGACACAAACTGTGCCATCAAAATGCATGGATAGTGGCTGAGTACCAATCTGACATTGTATTTTGTATTAATGAGGAAATCTGTTTCAAGCTCCAAGTTTTTAACATTTAGATAATTTGTAAGCATCTTTATAAAGTAGTTTAATTATGACCATAATGTTTTTCTATCTGCAGCCCCACCACCTTCACCGAATCTCCACCTCCTGTCCTCGAGGCTTTGGTTGGAAGTCATGTTTCTCTTTCCTGTGTGGCTAATGGCAACCCTTCTCCAACCACCACTTGGCTCAAAGATGGTATTGCTATTCAAAAAAATATTCATGAGGTATGTATGGAAGTATAAAATCATGTGTAATGGTTTTCTTAAAAAAGCTGAAATGAATGTATGTACTGCTCAAAAAAAGGAACACTTTTTTAATCAGAGTATAGCATCAAGTCAATTAAACATCTGGGATACTGACCTGGTCAGTTAACTAAATTATCAGCAGGTGCACCACGGGGGCAACAATGAGACAACCCCCAAAACAGGAATGGAGGTCATGATACTTTGCACAGGTAGTCCAACATCTCCAGGATGGCACATCAATACATGCTATTGCCAGGTTTTCTGTTTCACCCAGGACAGGACCATAGAAGGTCCTTACCCCATCAACAGAATCTGCTCCTTTGTGCAAGGAGGAACAGGATGAGCACTGCCAGAACCCTACAAAATGACAAAACAATGTAGAATCATAAAACATTACCCAGTCCATACCAGTCTAGATATCCCGCATGTTTTAATATTTTTGAGCAGTGTATGTATGCAGTGCTGTGAAAAGTTGTTTGCCTCTTCCTGATTTCTTAGTTGTTGGTTTTTTTTTTGCATGTTTCTCACTTAAAATTTGATTGAAGATCAGAACCATTAGATAAACATAATTCAAGTAAATACAAAACTGCAGTCAAGCATCACTGTCACATCACTGTGGAGGAATTCTTGCCCACTCTTCTTTGGATAATTGTTTTAATTCAGCAACATTAGATGGTTTTAGAGTGTGAACTGCCTGTTTAAGGTCATGCCAAAGCATCTCAACCTGATTTGAGTCCCCACAGAATATTTTACCAAAAGTCTTGGGGATCATCAAGATGTTTTTTGACAAATGTGAAATGAGCCTTTGCATTCTTTTTGGTCAGCAGTGGTTTTCACCTTGGAATTCTCCCATGGACGCCATTTTTGCCCAGTCTCTTTCTGGCTGTTGAATCATGAACACTGACATTAACTGAGCCCTGCAGTTCTTTAGGTGTTGTTCTGGGTTCTTATGTGACCTTCTGGATGAGCTGTCGATGGGAGTAATTTTGGTAGGCCAGCCACTCCTGGGAAGGTTCACCACTGTTCCAGATTTTCTCCATTTGTGAATAATGGTTCTTACCATTTGTTGGATTTGTTGGAGTTCCAAAGTCTTAGAAATGACTTTGTGACACTTTCCAGTCAGTGACTTTGTTTCTCAGCTATTTCCTTAGATCATGGCATGATGTGTAGCTTTTTTGAGCTCTTTTAGCCTACTTCAATTTGTCAGGCAGGTTCTGTTTAAATGATTTCTAGATTCAAAAGGTCTGATAGTAATCAGACCTAGGTGTGGCTAGTGAAACTGAACTTCTCAAAAAATGTGATTAATCACAATTAATTCATGACTTAATTAGGGGTTGGAATTACCTTTTCACATGGGGAAAGGCAGGTTTGAATAGCTTTTTTCCTTAATAACTGAAATTATCATTCAAAAACTGTGTTTTGCATTTTCTCAGGTTATTATTTTTTTTGCCAGTATGTGTTACCGGCCCTTCATATTTTATAGTCCTTGTTAGATCTTTAAGAAAGTATAGAATTATTTGCTCTTTATCTGCTTTTTAATAAATAACTTCATTTTTAATAGCAAACAAAAAGCAAACAAAACTAGAACTCAGAAATAACACATAGAAACACAAGACATTTAAAATCAAGTTTTAAGGGTTTTTAAGTCTGCAATACAGCAAGGCAGAGAGCTATAGCTGTCACATAAACAAAGTGGAATGAACAAACAGTATTTTCCTCTGCACTACATTGTAGTGCCTGTTGCTTATGCAGAGCAATACATCTGTTAATCTTGCTGTTATATGCAGTCTGGGTAACCCTGAGCAAATATTTTCTGAAGTGAAAAACAGTAATTACAATCCACGCTATGAAGCAGTCTTAGTTCAAATGTCCATCCATCCTGCACTGGACTGTTGAGGCAAAAGTGGCACACAAATAGGTCTACACAGAAGAGCCCTTAGAAGGAAAACTAAGGCTCTTTGCCACAGTCACCAAATATGTGATTTAAGGAGAGGGAAAGAAAAAACACCCTGCCACCTGTTACGCATTGGGCTGAAATATTTTGGTTTGTGGTTGGGTGGCACAGAAAACATTGTGTGTGTTTTAGTATATTACTACTATATTACTATATTACTTCTGTTATGTTGTACTGTTATGCAGTACTAAATGCTAACATTATACTGTACCGTACTGATGCTTTTGCATGTGTGACAACTGCTGCTACCTATTGTACTTTCTTTGAGTTTATCTGCCCGTTGCGTTCATCCACCTCTCAGTTTGTCTTTTATGTCATATTTGTCAGCATGGAGTTTTATCTCTGCGAGCAGTGAGTATGCAGTCAGCAGGACAGTACACTTGCCACGCCTCCAACTCTGAGGGAAACGTGACTCGCGTGACAAAAGTGAAGATCAAAGGTCAGTTGTTGCCTAACAGTCTGTCTGTCTGTCTTTTTGCTTGCCAATTCCTTCAGTTTCTGTGATGTCTGTGTGCCTAACTGGCTTGAAGCCACCAAATTTACATTTCTGTTTCTTGCCCTTGCATCATACAACAGAGCAGTGAAAGAAATTCAAACTGAACTTGACTGCTATTTAGCCACGCAGTGACAAAATAATAGTCAGTATCATGATATGAGACAAGATATCATCTGGGATTTGGCAATGTTGCTTTATCGTGATAAAGCTTTGTGCTTTGCTCACTCTGATGCTGCATTTTAGAGTTGCCAGAGATTTGTGAGCTTGAAAGGTTGATGTAACTGAGTGAAAAGAGTATTGTCTCTGTTTGGTCATAAACTATATTGCCGAAAGTATTCACTCACCCATCCAAATTATTAAATTCAGGTGCTCCGATCACTTCCATGGCCACAGGTGTTTAAAATCAAGCACCTGGGCATGCAGACTGCTTCTAAAAACATTTGTGAAAGAATGGGTCGCCCTCAGGAGCTCAGTGAATTCCAGCGTGGTACTGTGATAAGATGCCACCAGTGCAACAAGTCCAATCGTGAAATTTCCTCACCACTAAATATCCCACAGTCAACTGTTAGTGGTATTATAACAAAGCAATTGGGAATGACACTTACTCGGCCACCAACTAGGCCACATAAAAATCACAGATTGAGGTCAGCGATGCTGAGGCACATAGAGCGCAGAGGTCACCGACTTTCTACAGAGTCAATCACTACAGACCTCCAAACTTCACGTCGCCTTCAGATTAGCTCAAGATCAGTGCATAGAGAGCTTCATGGAATGGGTTTCCATGACCAAGCAGTTGCATTCAAACCTTACATCACCAAGCACAATGTACAGGGTTGGATGCAGTGGTGTAAAGCACGCACGCCACCACCGAACACTAAAGCAGTAGAAAACCATTCTCCAGAGTTATGATTCACTCTTTGTCTGGAAAACTGATGAACAAGTCTGGGTTTGGCAGGTACCAAGAGACCAGTACTTGTCTGACTACACTGTGCCAAGTGTAAAGTTTGGTGGAGGGGGGATTATGGTGTGGGGTTGTTTTTCATGATTTGGTTTAGTTCCAGTGAAAGAAACTCTTAATGCTTCAGGATATCAAGACATTTTGGACTTTGTGGGAAAAGTTTGGGGATGGCCCCTTCCTGTTCCAACATGATTGCACACCAGTGCACAAATCAAGGTCCATAAAGACATGGATAAGTGAGTTTGGTGTGGAAGAACTTGACTGGCCTGCACAGAGTCCTGATCTCAGCCTGATAGCCTGATAGAAAACCTTTGGGCTGAATTAGAGTGGAAACTGCAAACCAGGCCTTCTTGTGTGTGTGTCTATATGTGTGTGTGTGTGTGTGTGTGTATATATATATATATATATATATATATATAGTAAAACCATTATTGAATTAAATATTCATATTTCTTTTACTAACAAATATGTATATGAATGAAAAACATAATATATTTCTGTTGATAACAATTGCTTAAAATTGTTTTAATTTATAGAAGTACTCTCATACACATTTTCAGATTATAGATGTACAGTCCAGTTTAAGGACAAATACATATAAAATATGCAAATAGGTTACTGTATATCATTGGATTACACCAACACACCACTGCATAATACACTGTGGGATATATTTCTGACTTCTTCTGTACTCCTACTCCAACTCCTACTGCTGATTTTCCTCTGGAGAACCAGGGCTCATCTGTTGCATGGTGTATAGGGAAATAATTTTGTTTTGGCACAAAGTCTTATTGAGGCTCCACTTAAATTTTGAATCTCACAGTTGCAGTGGCCACATTTTAAATAATAATCGTGAGCACATACGACTCTAAGTCACATTATTTGAGCTTTGGCTGCGTTTCTCTGAAGCGTTGCCACATGGCTGGATTACTGACTAATAGCTGATCTGGATGGAGTCAGACTAAAAGCCTTAAGTAACCTCTAAACACTCACTCTTGCATATATCCATCATGCATTTACGATTATAAACCTGATCAGTAATGACTGCTTTGGTGATTATGTTCTTGTTTAAATATATAAGACATGTGATGTTAGGCCTCTTTTTTTCTTTTAGCTCTTTGCAAAGAGCACATGTGTTGACACAAGTTTGGCATGGCTGAGGGAAGAGATAAATGTGACATTGTAATGGCACTCTGAAATAGCTGTGCTTGACAGATTCTTTTCAGTTGCTTTGGTGTATTCACACACTGAGTTTCTTTTGACTTTTGGCTTGGTTTGTATCAGCATGTCACCATGACTAAAGACTTCAAAAAAGTCATTGTTTAAACGCTCACATGTAACAATTTTTCAGTCAACTATTTTAACCTTAGGAAACTAGAGATTGACTCATGTACTGGTGCATATGGTGCCAGGTCATAGACTATACATTACTGATGGACACAGCCACTATAAGGTCACCCATTAGTTTGCAAAACCTCTTTTGAGCCTTTCAGTTAAGCATTTAGACCACTGATATCTTAGCTTTTTGAAACAGACCTCATGCATGAAAGGTAGAACTGACTGAAAAACTGAGGGCACGCTGTACTCATACAGTATTGACTTGTGGCCTGCGTTAAAGTACACCAAGCTTTTCATTCTGCATTGACTTCACTTTTCTGAATCAGAAACTCTCTATATACAGTATAGTTACTATTTCCAGTATGCAATGGCATAAAAAGAGAACAAAACATAATGCACAATACATTAAAAGATGCTTGGGGTAATTTAGAAAAGGTGTCTTTACATAGTTTGTCCAGCAGGGTGGTTCCAATTCCTTTGTAAATACTATTATATTTTTAGGGCAAGTTGCTAAATAGAAACACATTGCTGCAAAGTTAATAAGCAATGATAGCTTAATTTTCCTTTTTCAGTATAGTTTTAATTTAAAAACATATTTTGGTAATTACCAGCACTGTTAATTTAGGGCAGCACAAATATTACACTGGGTGGTGGTGGCCTAATTAATTTTTTAAGCACTGTATATACTCTGTATCTAAGGAATTATGTTAGAAATATTGATGCCACAATTTCTGACTACCTTAAAGCAGTTTCAGCACTGGCCTCAAATATGTGCCATCTGTTGAGCTGTATTTACTATTTTCAGGAAAACAGTGCCTTGATAAATCAATAACTGATAACAGGTGAATTTTCAGCTTCAGTCTACAGTCCTTCACACCACATATTGAGAATATCAAATTTTAAGTAATTACTTGGTTGCTGAACAAAAACCTGGCAGACCTCAGGGAGAGACAGCAGGCTGCTCATAAAGAATGTAAAGGATGTAAAAATATACTGTATGTGACATGTTTGGTCAAGCAAAGACATGAAGAGGACAGCTGCAACATGGCAGAAGGTTTATATATTTTAGTGTTGGGGTAAATGCCACATAAAAAATGTAACCACATGGAGAAGTGTTTGAAAAACCAGTGGGCTGTTAAGTGAGATTTTATTTTCATTTCTAAGCAGACAAGATTTTTTTTCTTCACTGCAATTCAATTTTTGATTTATTGTCTTTTTTTTTTTGTTCTTATCACCTCGCCCACCGATAAATGGAGGGAGGTTGTTTCCGGTTGCATTAGTCTGTCCGTCTGTTGGCAGGACAACTTGGAAAATTATGAACGGATTTCGATGAAAATTTCTAGACTTGTTGGGGTGGTACAAGAAACAGTTGTTTAAATTTTGGTGGTGATCCAGGTGGTGATCTGGATCCAGGATTTTATAACAGAATTCTTTACCATTGTGAGATAGGGACAATACTCACATATTTGTGTCTAACTTTATGAGAATTGTCTAAAAAAAAAAATAGGGTGCCATATGGCTATAAGTTCTGTCATATAGCAAAGTTTGTTCATGATTGAAGGAGAATTTCAGATCCAATGATCCAGAATGCTGCAAATCATAAGCTCAAAAAAGAATTCCCTCCAAGCAATAAAGCCAGTGACATGCAGCTCACACCAAAATATAGCTGAACCTGATGGAGTACAGCATGACAACCTTGGACTGGTAGAAGATTTGGGGTGGTCACTCTACTGAGTTCTTCTAGTTTTGTCTTTGTTCCGTTTTAAAAATCTATTTTTCTTTTCATTATGTTTCACCGACCTACAGCCTATCTAACCCACCATTAAATACTCCGCTCCATTTGGAGCATTTGAATTTTAAGTTAATACCTTTTTCCCACTTTATCTGTGGTCATTTCTTTCACTAGCGTGCATGTCATGAATAATTCATTCTGACATTCATTAGTATTAGCTATTTTGTATCACAGAATATTTCTTTTCTCTCTCTCTCTTTTATGAGTAATAAGATTTTTAAGAGAATGTAAAAAAATTAGTACATTTGTTATGGAGGGTAAACCAGTTTTCCCTGAGACCAGTCAAAACAAAGGCAAGGCAACATAGTGTAATTCTCTACGAGAAGAACACTGTGGTCCAGCTTAATGTTTTAGAATATTAAGGAGCTGCTGATGTATTAAGCTTGTGTTGAAGCATATGAAGCATGCTGAAGCATTTTTTTCAGACTTCACATCTGCAACATTCAGTCTTTTCTTGCATCTTAAAAACATATATAAGGTTAAAGTGAGTATAATTTAATTTACAGAGTGTAATATACAAGAAAAGCCTTTGACAGGATTAATCCATGTCTTACGTTAGTATGGACTGAGAATTTGTGTCTTTTGTTATTTTTTGACTATCTATTGTAGCTCTGACCAAAGATTTCCATGCCAATCATTCTTTCTGGTGAAATAGTCATTAAAATTAAAGGAGAATGTGACACATGCTGTAAATGGGGGACATGTTGTGAAGCTGAGTGTTGACAAAGAGAAATCTTTTGAAACTGTTATTTGTGTGAGATTAGTTTATTCATCTGGCTGCAGAATTTCACCTCATTACTGAAAAGTCTCCAAGAGAACTCACATAAAGTATTCATTTTTTTTTTGTGTCCTCTGCCAAACTGACTTCTAACTTATTAATTTAATAATTGATAAAGGGAAAAAAAATAAAGCATATCTTATATTATTGTACCCCGCACTCAGATCGGCTTGATGCATTTTGTACCCTGCCTCTTTAGGTCCACCTGTCATTGTCGTACCTCCCAGAAGCACCTCACTCAACATGTCCCAGGATGCACTTCTCCAGTGCCAGGCAGTGGCTGATCCTCCCAACATGACTTATGTGTGGGAGAAAGGTGGAGAAAACGTCTATCACATAGAGTAAGTGTTATCCCCCCCACCCTTAAATGTTGTCTAATTGTGTGTTTTTTGTACATGATTGGCTTCATTTTCTTTCACAACATAAAAAACAGGTAACTCAGAAAAGTGGACAATTACTGAGATTACTCATATTAACTATTAACTATTTTAATTTGAGGTTAATAAAAACCTAATATTCTTGGAAGGCTGTACAAGAGATAAGATATACTGTAAAGGGACTGTATAGAAAATTTACTTCTGTGTCAACAGCAACATGACCTCACCTCCTCTTATTTCTTTTCATTCCTTAAAAGCCTGTCTGACATGTACTCATGTGCCGGTTCACTGAATACTTTCATGACAAAAGCTAACATGCAGTTTGTGGAGTGTCTTTAAAAACAGGTGCAGTACCTGCTCTGCCTCAGATCTTACACTTGTTGCTATATACGGACTGACTACTGACTAAACTGAAGGTTTGTCGACTGAGGGAGAGTCTTCAGAGTCTGCTCTGCATTGAATGGAGGGACACATGAGAACACAAAACGTACTCAAATTTAGAGCAATTTGAACCCATCAATTTTAAATGTGTTTATTAGTCAATTATTTAAAATGTACTTAAAACCCTTGGCACTCAAGTTCAGAAATGTCAGCTAAAGGTGGAACTACATGTCCCCAGGACCTTTGACCACGGGGCATTGATGCATTCTTAGTAAGATCACTTTGCTGTGAAACCCTCACTGATGCTGCACTAGTGCATGTTAAATGCCATCCATAGTATTGTTTCTTTGAGTTTGCTTGCTAACGTCAGTGTGTACTAAAATAGCAACAAAGCTAACCTGAAAATGTAAAATCACTGCAAGAATATCAAGTAAGACACCTAATACATCCTGGATGTTTTTTGTTATTCATAAAGACAGAGTGGAGTATTTAGTGTCCCGTGGGAGTGTCTAAGGTGATCCCTGGTTTGACTGCCAGAATATGCACAGTGCTAAAAATAAGAAATGCTTTTGTCATATCACTTCAGGGCATCTTTTCTTGCTGGAGCTATTCTTGCAAGCCTATGGCTATGCATTTGCAGTTGTTATCATGCTTTACAATGAATCATGGACCAGTCAAATGTCCCCCCTTGTGCTAATGAGTACGCATATAAGCACCTGACATGACTTGTTGTGTTGTAGGTAGATGTAAAGCAGTCAGACAGAACTGAATTAAATAAAAGTGAGCACTGAGTGACTTATTTTCACTCTGAGTTAACATTGGCTTCACAAACTGTTTTTACAGTCCAGTGGTGATCTAAGGGCCATGTTAAAGAACTAAAAACTAAAAGGTTTCTTTGCTGGCCCAGAACTGAAAGCGCTTTGCGGTAATCAAGTCTGCCAGTGATGAAAGAATGCTTTATTCCTCCGGTATCTGCCCAAGAGAGGGAGTGAGCTGTACACCGGCAATATTCCAGAGATGATAGAAGGTGGATTTTTTTTTTTTTTGCTACTTCAGATGTGAAATTTAAATAAGAAAAAAAAAGCACATCAGTGTTACTTGTTTAGGGCTTGAATTTTGTACTGAGGATTTTAAGTCAGAGGAGAACTTCTCTTTTCTGATTTTTCCTGCAGTGATTCTCACCTTGGAGTTGTGTGTCTATATATTTGTATAGGTGTAGACAAAAGGGTAAGACCCATTAGCTGATATATTAAAAAAAAAAAACAACTCATACACTCTGTGCTTGGCTCATTCAGCAATATAAATAAATGGGAAATCAAAACAAAGTTCATGAGAGCAATGATTAAAAATATGGGAAACCCTATATTGCACTGGGCTCAGTTCTAGCAGCAGCTGGCCAAAAAGTATCAAGTCAGAAGTCTGATGATAGCTAATGAAAATGGAGTAGCATTTAGCACTAAAGGAACTAGGAATTTATCTCAGCATGAGTTATATGTAGATGATTATTAGTTTAAAGTAAATACCGGAGCTATCTGGACTGCTAGTTTGTGTCTCTTGGGTTTGCAAATGTGCAGTTTTGCCACAATAAATATGCCAAGGTACATGTTTGTCTTATATTATACTTATATTTTACCCCCAAATTAAGTAAGGTGCAATAAAAATAGACAATAGGTTGTAGTCTCCAAACAGAAAGAAAAATCCAGAAATAAAAGTGCAGAGTAAAGAGAAATTCTGATGTTGTAGAAGCATAAGCCATGCCACTTTAAAAGGAAAAGAAATATTGCCCTGAAAACTGTAAAGCTCTGAATGAGCTTTTCTGTAGGAGAGGTTTCACAAAAGCTCTGTTTTGTGCCAGAGAGAAGATGGAGTGAGCGGGGAATGGTTCATGATTGCCAGCATATCATCCAACAGACAATTGAACAGTCTCTTAAAAAACAGTGGCTACGATAGGGTCAGCTGAACAGGTGGGGGGCTTAATTTGCATTACTTCCCCCCTTGAGCATTTCTCTATCACAGGTATTACTGTTCATTATACTCAGGTTAATGCTCAACCGGATTTAGATGGGAGGGAAAAAAATCAGAGAGGCTTTTTGGAGCTGATATAGATTGCTGTTAACAGCTGAGTAGAGCACACGAGGATTATTCTGATTATCTATGACTAATATTGGGAAATAAGCTCTTTTTTCATTTCTTTGTTAAAAATAGTGAGGTGCTCTTTGACAGTGCCAAAATAGATTTCTTGTTGGATTTTCTTCAACAAGAAATCTATTCTTAACCTCAGATTTCATGCAGTTCTTTAGGTTGGAGATGCAGTCATGAGAATAAGGATAAGTACATCTTTATGAATTTGTTACCTTTTTTAATATATTTGAAGTAATATATGAAGTAAACATTCAATCTTTTTTAAAACACTACTTTTCATAAAGGTACTATTCTTAAACTAATTATTGAATTTTCACAATGTTGCTAATTTCAAAAAGCAAATCAGTCACATGGAAAAGTACGCTTCTGCATTTAGAACACCTTCAAATCCATGAAATTGGGATCAGGAGTTCCAAATTAGGTGCCAATAATTTCTCTTTGGGAAGGAGAGCTGGAACCTGTCTTATGTATGACATCAAGAGTCAGGTGTTTTCCTTGGTATTGAAGTGTGTCCTCTCATGTCAAGATCTAAGCACCCTGTAATGGATTCAGGAAAAAAAAAAGTTCTGGGTGCCTATGAGTCTGGCAAGGGGACTTAAAAGATTTTGTACAAGAATGGCTGCCCAAATTTAGCCCAAGAGTAAAGTATTTGATGCAAAAAGAATTCTCCAAGAATCCACCAAATTTTATCCCTGGACCTACAGGTAACTTTTGCTGTTGTCAGTATCTAAAGCACCGTCAACTGCTGTCAGAATGAGATAACACAACTTTTACCTGCATGGGAGGTGTACGAGGAAAAGGCTTGGCTGCCCAAACATAACATTAGAGCAGAACTAAAGATGGTTAATGACTCTATGGGCAAATGAGCCCTTTTTCCAGTGATGTGTTCCAAATAGATAATTCCAATGTAGAGTTGGTTGGCGAAGAATTACAGTGATGATGTTATGTTTTGGGGTTGCTGTGGTCCGTAAAAGACTGGACAGCTGGCTTGTTTGAACGCTGATTATCTTTGTTATGTAAGATAATATGAATTTCTTAAATAAATGGCTTTAAACTGAACTTGAAGGAGACCCTTCAGTGGGATAATGATTCTCAGACGTTAGCAAATCCATAGAAAGAATGGCTGCAGCAGAAATGATGAAGAGTTTTGGAATGGTCTAGTCAGAATGTTGTAGGAGGATTTAAAACGGGCTGTACATGCAAAAAAGCCCTCTATCATAGTACAACTGACTGAAATCTGCATGGAGGAGTGGTAGAAAATTTTACAAGAGCCTGGTGAATTATGCAAAAATGCCTACAAGAAGTAATTGCTGTTAAATAGGGCAGGATTAGCTCCAGAAGCCAAGAGTATTGGGAATATCAAATAGACATTTTTGCTGAATAATTAGCATTGAAAATGCAATTTTTTCATCAAGTATTGTACCTTTATCTTTTTGTTTATTATTGTTTCAGAAGATCAAGCATCTTGTTGAGATATTTAAAAGTAAAAATTTCAAACTGTAGGCACCAGTTTATTTATTTATTTATTATTTATTCTATTTTAGAATATGGTACATTTAGCAGCATTTACTGTCAAAACTAAATGACTTTAGGAAGACTTTTTCTTTTTTTTCTTTTTTTTTAAACCACAAGGGAATGGTTAAAAAAGGTAAACGTTGAACCCTATACCATAACATGCATAGTTATTTCATCATACTAATAATGCAACCACACTAGTGTGTTGCAGGTTTACAGCAGTGAACAAACTAAACCTGACACTTTTAACCTGGGGAAAACATGAATGGAAGGAAAGAGAAACAAATAGTACTCTGTGGACTACATGACTGTTTTCCATGGCAGTTCATCCTGTGGTTGCTGACATATTTTAGTCTTGGCCACAGTTTTATTCAGTTTTATTTAACAGGTTGTCCTCTGTGTGCCTGCTCTTTGGTGCTGGGGCAGGTAACATGCAGTCAGTTTGTAAGAGATTTGTTTGCTAAAGAAGATGTCCACTTCAGCTGCGACTGACTGATAAAGTAAATGTGCCGTAAAGCCTCATAATTGAGTTAAAAGAGGCTGAAAAGCTCCAAAGACCTTCGGCATTGGCAATAAATCTATGCGGTGACTGAGAGTGACCCCTGCCACATTTTTCATTTGATTCACTGTTAATATGACACACATTGGTCAGTGGAGCTTAAACAACTGAAGTATTCAGTAGCTGATTTTTTTTTCTTGCAAGAATTTCTTATAGTATAGAAACATCTGACCTGTATGGTAAATAGTACAAATACAGAGGTTAAGAAAGTCATCCCACAAACATGCATCACCAAAGTCACAGAGCCAGGTGGAGACTTTTTTAAATGATCTTTCTCTCCTCTGTAAATGTAAGGATGAATGAAAACAAAATAAAATGAATTATTTTTAACCTACATCTACACACAGTAGTGAATAATAAAAAAATTGTAAATGTATTAGAGAAAATGTAAATTTATTAACAAGTGGAAGGGCTGATTTGTAGCTGATTTGTTCTCATACTGATGTTTTTCTCAAGGTCGCTGAAGTCACGAGTGAAAATCATGGTAGATGGGACTCTGCTTATCTCCAGGCTCATCCCAGAGGACACTGGCAACTACACCTGTGTGCCAACCAATGGCCTGCTGACTCCGCCGACTGCCTCTGCCACCCTCACAGTGATGCGTATGTTTGTGTGTGGTCTGTGGCTAATATAAATAAAAAAATGAAAAAATAAAATAATAGAAATGCAATATGAGAAACCAAATATTTTAATATTACACACACACACACACACACACATATATATATATATATATATATATATATATATATATATATATATATATATATATATATATATATATAAAATATTGTATATACAACATATATTATGCGATAGATCTAGTGTTACTTATACCAGATTGGTTTTACTTGCCCAGGGACCGAAATGTATTGTCCGAGACATGCAAGAAAGCCTCTTGGAGCCATACAATAATCCCAACAGGGAGCCGGATATTTTGAGTTTAAGATGGAATTTTGTTGAGTTTTTTTTTTTGCCATATTCTGGTTTTATACTTTAACAAACTCCTCCTAGAGATTTTATTTGACCAGATCGATCATCTTTGGTGAGTTCAATCTAAAGATCTTGGCGTTGCTAAATTGCGAAGCTTTTGAGTTTTGGTAAAAGGGCGTGAATGTGGCAGAATGCCAAGTTTTAATTATATACCACATGATACAGAATTGTTATGTCTCAAAGGTACATTGTCCAGTCTGTCCCAAACAGCACATGTTTCATAAGAGTCAGAGTCTGGAGACATCTATGTGCAAATATTAGGACATGCTCATAGTGCAACCTAGTGGCAACAGGGAATCTGCAGTAGGTTATAAATGGCATTTGATGAATTTTCGTTGGTGGTTCCAAACATAGTACAGTATGCAACAACATAACATGTAATTAGTTTGTGTTCTCCTACACCACCTAGTGGGCACAAGAAGTGATCAGTAACCTGTCTGTACAACAGCCAAATTTGAATCCGGGGTGTAACATCCCAGTGACTGCAGGAAATTCCTCAGCTGCACCAGGCCTGACTGCCAGCACGCTGGCACTGCACCATGCCTCAGTGTCCACCAAGGTGCTAGGGCCCTATCACTGCTGCTTGCAGCTTTGATTATTATCAGAATCAAATTTATCGGCCAAGTATGGTACCAGTTTGGTGTGCCCAAACTTTTGACTGGTACCATGTGTGTACACATACAGGGAACAGGCAGTTGCTGATTTAACACTTCTTTATTTTAAAACCTGTGTTATAAGTTAGAATAATCTAATTCAAAATCATTCCCAGTAACTATCACTATTTACAACATTAAAACATATAAACCTTTAACAAATATTATCAAAGAAATACTACCATGTGGTCTGACCATGACACATCTCTAATCCCCTCTGGGAAATGGTTTCAGTGGATGATGTTGACAGGAATCGATCAGGTGTTGGCATCACAGATGGCGAGCAGTTAACACAGATAGCAGTGGAAGCTGACACACCTTTAAGTCAAGGATTAGTGAGCTTCTTGGTCATCCAGTAAGCGAATGCATCCATTTGCATCACAGTACAAACAAAATTTGACATGTTTATCTTGCCTTGGTTTACTACTCTGTTCAAAAACATCAAAGGAACACTTTTTAATCAGAGTATAGCATCAAGTCACTTAACCTTCTGGCATATTGTCCTGGTCAGTTAAGTAGTAAAGGGGCTAGGGGGTTTCAGCTACTTTGGATGAAATTAACAACAGGTGCACTAGAGAAGCAACACTGAGACAACCCTCAAAACAGGAATTTTTTTTTTTTACAGGTAGAGACCACGGACATTTAAAAATTTTTTTTTGCTCTTCATGTTTTCTGACAGTTTTTTCACTACTTTTGCATTTGGCTTGGGTCAGTGTCACTACTGGTAGCACAAGACGATACCTGGACCGTACAGAGGTTGCACAGGTAGTCCAACACCTCCAGGATGACACATCAATATGTGCCATATTCTCAAGAATATGGAGGAGATTCCAGGGGATAGGCAGTTACTCTAGGACAGCTGGACAGGGCCATAGAAGGTCCTTAACACATCAGCAGGACCAGTATCTGATCCTTTGTGCATGGAGGACGAGGATGAGTGCTGCTGGAGGCCTAGAAAATTACCTCTAGCAGGGTACTACTGTGGATGTCTTTGACCAAACAATCAAGAACAGACTTCATGAGATGAGAGCAGGTTCACCCTGAGTACATGTGGCAGATGTGAAAGGGTCTGGAGAAGCTGTGGAGAACATCATGCTGCCTGCAACATTGTTCAGCATGACTGATTTGGTGGTGGGTCAGAGTTGATCTGGGGAGGCATATCTATGCAGGGATGCACAGACTCTACAGGCACCCTGACTGGCACCCTGACTGCCTTTAGGTGTCAGGATGAAATCCTCTTAGCCATTGCCAGACCCTATGTGGTGCAGTGGGTCCTGGGTTCCTCCTGGTGCACGACAATATGCAACCTCACGTGCAATCTTCCTGGAGGATGAAGGAATCGATCCCATTGACTGGTTCTCACACTCTGGCCTCACGCTTGCCTCACCTAAATCCAATCCTCTGGGACATTATGTTTCAGTCCATCCAACACCACCATGTTACACCTCAGACTGTCCAGGAGCTCAGTGAAGCCCTGGCACAGATCTGGTAGGGGATCCCCCGGGATACCATTCGTTGTCTTATTAGGAGCATGTGCCAACATTGTCGCTGCAATGAGTTGTTGCAATGAAATTTCAGCAAACTGGACTAGCCCTCCTCATAATTGTTTCACTTTTTCATCAAACAATGTGGCATCCTTTTCTGTTCCATTACCAAGTCCATAGTAGTATAGATTTCCAACATCATTTCCCCCCCCCACTGAGAGCTGATGTGTTTTCAATGAATTTCTTTAATTTTTTGAGTAGTGTACCTCCAGCACTGATACCTTTTGAATAACTTTGCTCAGCCCAGATAACTAGAGCTTTAGGATCAACTGTGCAGAGTTCCTTTAAAGAAACTCTGCTTTTGCACAATCCTCCTTTTCATCTAAGTCTATTAAGGAAAAGATCATGCTCCCCTATGGGTTGAAAATGTCTGGATTTTATTTTATTTTTCTTGGGATGCCAAAAAGGTGGATTCTAAGAAACTAGTCTTTCATATGTTCTATTTATATACTAATGGGATGGTCTGGTTATTGAATGATGGGTGCATGTATATATGGAGGGTTTACAGTATGTTTCTGTAGGTGGGAGTGGGGCTCAGGGATCTTTAGGTTATGTATATATTTTTCTGTTTGGATCTAGTATATTTGATATGTATTTGTATTTTAAAGCCTATTTAAATTTGTTTTTATTTTCTTATTTCCTTATTTTTATTTCCTTTTTTCACATTTATCTATTTTTTTCTTTCATACGGAGGAACAGTGTTCACTTTAGAAACATAGCAATGGGTTAAAGTGGATAAACACTGTAATGGATAGTCAGGAATTGACTGATTAAATGCTAATCAACTTTATTTTAATCACTAAACTATAAAAATATTCCAAAATTGGTTCCATTACCAATATTTAGGAATGCCCCAGACACATTTCATTTAATTGAAACAGTGACATCATAAAATAACATAAAGTTATTGAATGCCAAGAGGCAAAATATATCTGTATGTCCATCCAGTGGCGGCACAGTGAAAATAGTCTCAAGAGCTTGGAAAAATAAAAGGCAACTGAACTTCTTTACATTTCTGAAGACATTTCACCTCTTATCTAAGAGGCTTGTCCCAGGTATTTAAAACCCTAGTGCGGGTTGTCCCCTTTGGAGGTGGTTGTTGACCCACTATTAATCATGTGCCTCATCATATTAACCAAGGTGTGAAAAATGGTGTGGGTCATTTCCACCAGTGGTTTCGGGTGAATCCACTGTGACATCTTTGCCCACAGTATCACGTGACCTATCGAGGTCAGCTGAAGTAAGGTGTGAGTGGGGGTTGAGGTGCCTGGGAAAGGTTCTCAAGACTGTGTTGTGAGTGGCTGACAGCTGGTGTCATAAGCCACCACCTCTGTGGTGATGGCCATACAAAGTGGACATAGATGGCTTCTTTCACACCATCTCTTTTCCTGGTCCAAAACGTGAACATTGGCATCCTCAGAAGAGTGTCTTTAGGTGCAGATGTACAGCTGAGCTCTGTCCTGTCGAGGTGGCACTTCTATGTCGATGCGTTTCTTGAATGGCTGTTTTGTTTCTCTGATGTAGAGGTCCGAGCATTCCTCACTGCACTGCACAGCGTACACTATGTTGCTTAACTTGTGCGTGGGAGTTTTGTCCTTGGGATGAACCAGTTTTTGTCTTAGAATCTGGCTGGGTCTGAAGCACACTGGGATGTCATGCTACATAACCTGCTACATGAGGGATGACATTGTTGTTCTGTTTGTCATTTATTTTCTCTCTCCCTAGTTGGTGTCTGACCTTCTTTCTTTTGCATCTTTGCTGATTTGATGAAGGTCCAGTTGGGATAACTACATGTTTTAAGAGCTTTCTTTACGTGTGCGTTCCTTTTGTTTCCCTTCTGCCTTAGAGGGAATGCTCTCTGCCCGGTGTTGCAGGGTCCTGATCAGCCCAAGTTTGTGTTCCAGTGGGTAGTGGGAATCAAAGAGTGGGTACTGGTCTGCGTATGTGGACTTCCAGTAAACTTCAATGTTGAGGCTTCCATCTTCCTTAATGAGCACAGCACCATCCATGAATGGTAAACTATTATCTCCTTGGTATCCTCTCTTTGAACTTTATGTTTTTATCCACTGAGTTGATGTGGTGAGTGAAGGCTCCTACATACTTCTTGGGTTTTGATTTTGATCCAGGTGTTATCCACATATCTCCTTTGAAGGAGCCAAAAGCCTTACTTTATGTAAAAAAAAAGTTGGCTGCACTGGGTGACACTGCTGAGCCCATGGCATATACTTGCTTTTGGATGTAGAAATCCTTGTTTTGTTTGAAACATGTGGTACTGTAGTAAGGCAGAGGTGTAACAGTGCAAATCCCACTGGGGTAAAGCTGGTTCTGTTGTGTGAGGAGTCATCTTGCTGTTGTCAAAGGGCACATCAAAGGACACTACGGTGTCATCTGGATTCAGTGCAGGTTTGCGGACCTCGTTGGTGAAATCACTCCAGTCGTTGTCTTTTTCAAGCTCTTGAGACTACTATGACCTGGATGACTGAGAGCCTACACAGACATGGAGTAGAAATAAGTTCCTGGATGAGATTGATAAGCTGTGTGTTTTTATTAAGGAAATCCGTATAAATAAAATAAAAAAAGAGTAAAAAAAAGATTACAGAGATTTTAGATACAGTCTTATTGCACTGCTGTCAGCAGTAGCATTGGTACTAAACTAAACTATAATAAAAAATGCACAGTTACTAGAATTGATGTAGAAAACTAGACCATTCATTCCCTTGAAACCCCAATTTTTGTCATTTCTGTTATTTCTTATATTTTTTTATTGGTAAGGCTTCTTTAAAGTTTTGTAAACAATTCCCTATTAACATTTTGCTCTTGCCTGTGAAAGATATTATTCAGTCAGGCACTCAGTCAACTGCAAATACCAGCCTGCAACTTCTTGTACTGAATACACAGACTCACAGAAAATGCAACAACAAAGCAGTCACTTTTCAAAATGAGTTATGGATCATGGCCCAGTTCTTCTGTGCTGGAATGTGCAATTTTCCTCAGTATTAAAACAGTAAGTAAAGTATTTGAATGTTTAGTTATTTCAAAATAAATTACTTGTGTTTCTTAACTGTACTTAGACCCTGCCAAGGCACTAAAAATGCCCCAGGAAACATACCTCCCCACAGGTACGGGTGGTGTGGTCTCCTGCCCAGTGATAGCTCAGCCTCCGCTGCTCCGTGTGGATTGGATAAAGGATGGAGAACCACTCGACCTGTCTTTGGTAATGAAAATAATAATTTCCACATTACTGCACATTTCCAATAATAATGGCCAGCCTTCTCTGTCTCCTTAAAAATTTCTGTCCCCTATTTTGTGCACCCAGCACTAGTCTATTGATTCCTGATACTGCAAAACCTCACAGAGAAACACTGGTTGGAACGATTTGTTTTCTTATTAAGTACAGAGCGCACAATTTATCCAAAACTGCTGTAAGCTTTATCGATGGCTGTCAGCATTTACTATATTTATTCACTATTTACTTATGTATTTAACATTTTAAAAGCACATTTCCTCTGTTGACTCATCAAAATATACTCAGTTTCTCAGGTCTAAGGCCATTCAATTACATACATTTTAATAGAGTGGGGTAATTTGTTCAGTCTTAAAAGCTTTGAAAGCCATCCCAAAGGCATTTCTTACTGCCCCTTGTGCTCTAATCTTTTTCAATTTTTTTCCACTTTCACTTCAATCTACTGCTCATCTCATCTCATTGGATAAATGGGTGTAGGAACCATTATAAATGAGGAGAAGGGAGTAGGACATTTTTTCTTAGCCTTTCTTCTTTTTAAAAAAAAAAACTTATAGTCATACTTGCACACACACACACACACACACACACACACACACACACACACACACACACACTATATATATATATATATATATATATATATATATATATATATATATATATATATATAAATAAAGAGCATCATTTCCATTAATCATTTCCATTAATTTTGTGTGCAAAAGATCCACCCACTTCCTTTTTCCCCTCAACTTCACACACCGAGTTGACCCCCTCCTCGATGCTTTATGTCTGAGCTATGGACATGTCAGCAGATGAGATGCACCACAGGAAATGCAATAGATTCCTGCAGTGTGAGACACAGGCGCTGAAGTCAGGCTGTTATTCTGCCAATTATTCCAATTCTACTATGGATGTGACAAGCTCTCATACCCACAGTAATACTTTCTCACAGCCTCATTCTGGGGGGGGCTTGACTTCATTAAACTGAGTGGCAACCTTTTGCACAGTCAAAGCTAAACACAAGCCTTCCAACTGTGACTTAATGGAACAAAAAATTACTCAAAGCTTTGCAGACCATTTCTGTTATGTGTGTCTGGACTGACCTTAAAGGGGAAAACTGGAAAAAAAAAAGTTTTCTAATCAGACAAAGACACCATCACCCTATCCTTTCTCATTTATTGTAAATATCGTCTTGCAAAAGTGGTGCCACAATTAAATTATGCACGCTTATAGAAATTTGGATGTGATCTCTGTAGTGGGGACCGTAGGATTGTGGCAAGCAAATATTAAAAACTTTATTTCTGTAAATCCTTCACACATATCTGAAAGGCGCATATGTCGCTTGCTTGGTTACAGATTTTCTACTATTTAGCTCTTTGAGCATCTTGCCTATTTCTTGCATAAAATATGTTTTCTTTTTTACATTTATATTATGTATTATTCAACATTGTGTGTCCTAGTTCCTTTTAGTCTTTTGCTGTCAGAGTGCTATAAGAATTGTGCATTTCTCTCAGTATCCAGGATGGACCTTGACATCAGATGGCTCTTTGTTCATGGCCACTGTCAATGATGATGCAGCAGGCATGTACAGTTGTACTCCATACAACAGCTATGGCACCATGGGTACATCTGGGCGAACTAGTGTAATTCTACAGGTTAGTGTGCAGTCCAGGTCACCTGGGTCCTGGGTCACCAGAGAGAATCTGTGTATTACACAAAGCCACTGTAATGATTAATGTAAGGCAGATTACATTTCACACACCACAAATACGAGTTTTGTTGTTCAGATATGACCTAAAAACTCATCAAATCTGCCACTGAATCTGCCCTTCTAGTATGACTGAGCTGACTGTTGGAATACTATGAGTTTTTTTTTTTTTAATTAGCCACAACTGAATCTGTCACAGTAAATTAAAAACTTTAAGAGAAACGACATTTTATTGACCTTTTTACTCTGACGTGAGCCCTCTGACATTAATAGAAGTCAACTCAGAGTAACTACAATGGTGGCACTATTGGGGAGTTAATTGTGTGGCTAATCCTTTTGTTATTAAGATAATCTTGTCCAAAGCGGCAGTAATCCAGTCTTAAAATCCATTGTTGGCATTGCCGCAGTCTCCTTAATTCAGCTATATTGTTTTGGCAATTCACAGGACCCCCCGTCATTCAGCATCACTCCGGAGAAGCAGTACAAAGTGGAGGCTGGTAGAACTCTGCATATTCCCTGTCAAGGAAATGTGGACCCAACAATTAAAATGACCTGGAGCAAGGTAAATTACCCACTATGGGTTATTTTAAAAGCAAGCTGTCCTGTTTATTCATGTCACAGCAAATGCTTACAAGGATCTTCATTTCATGCTGTTTACTCAGAAATCAGACTCAGACACAATTTTAAATACAGTATGAGTCAATGCTTACACAGGACAGATAGAGTGCATATGATGCAGCCTTTATGTATTTAAACAGATACATTTCCAGTTATGGTTTTCCTGATGCACTTTTCTAAATGAATAAAGACAATATTTTTCACTCTTTCTACCCTGCATCCCTTTGACTCATGATGACTCATCCTGCACTTAGGGATGTATACATAAATTTATCCAGTCAAACATGTTGAGGGGTGACTGCCTAACCCCTCCCATCGTATAAATCTGCACTTGACCTTAGCTTGTGGGTAGTAGTAGCTGGCGGAGCTGTATCATGTAGGAGGCATGTGTTTTGATTGCAGTTGGCAAAAATTTTGTTTAGGTTTCCAAAGGACAGCGTTCGAGGTCTAATTTATTCATTTCTAGTTGATCCTCCTCCTCCTCATCTAAGGACATGGATAAAGGAGGCGTGGATGGATACAAACAGTCGTGCACAGCTCTATAGTATGTTGCGCTGTAGGCGCTTAATGTGCCATCTTCTTAGTTATCTGAAGAATTTGAGCATATTCCCTGTATAATAATATCTTACACGTATTTTCCGGTTCATTTGAAAATAAGTCACATTACAGAAATAAGAGATGCTCTTGCTGCCGTTTGACTAAGTCTAAGAAGTAACGAGACCAAATGATGATGAGTTCAGCCAGAAGCAAAATCAGTGCATCAGTGTTTTTCCTCATGAGAGATTGAGACCAGTCAGCACTTGAAAGAGCAACTTTATCACCACTTTTTATTATGAAATCAGCCACTTCTTAAAAAAAAAAAAAAAAAAACAGGACCTCAAATCCACACTTGCAGAAACAGGGACAGGAATCAGATGGTTATATAACAAAGTTGATGTGCATATTGTAAAATTTACTAACTCAGATTTAGCATAAATCTACTCTTTAACTTCTGTCGTTATTGCATTTCAAATCCAGTCACCTGGAGTATAGATGGTGGACTGTATATAACATGGATAGATTTAGTAATATCACCCAACAGATTCGTGAAGTCTTAATTTGAAGCTTTGATTTAAGCATTTTGGCTGTTGCCGTCATTTTTGAAAACCAGACACTGTAAATGAGGCATGAATCTCAGTCAGGGATCCTGCATGCTTACATTCTAGCCAGTTAAATATTATATCAATACATCATACCCTGCGTTATCAACTGGGGAAATTATAGTTCAGCAGCACTACAGTAGAGTGTTGGCAGTCTGTTTGACTGGGTGTCAAAAACACAGAATGCAGCCACCGTCTGTATATTTCATGCTGTATTTTTTTATATTTGATTTTTTCCCTTCCCCTCTTCCATTCCTGTTAACCATTCGACCGACACACGTCATCCACATTGAGCAACGTGCAGTTCATATTTTGGAGGACTGCATGGGAGCAGTTTGGCAGTGGTTGAAATCCCCTGCCTGCAGGCTCTCCATAGGCAAATACCTCCACAAGCAGACACAACTTCAGTAGCATAAATTAAACCTTACTCTAAATGGGATGTAGCCACCCTGATGTCACTCAACCTGTTTGTGAAGTCTGTTTTAAACCCTAAATTTGATCTTTCACCATCTTAATTTCTTTTAAGCCAGATATTAAAAGCAAGGAGTGGATCTGAATGAGAAACCAAGGATGTTCCAATGTCATACCTGACTTTATCATGCCCCCACTGGCCATTAAAAGAATTGCAGGTTTTAGGCAGTTTTGCATTCATCTTTTATTTACAGTGCATTGTAATAATGTAGAAAAAAAAAATCTTGTCAAGTACATCAGTTAAATATGTTTCTTGACATTTGTCTGATTTGTAATCTGTTTGTCCTAAATGGTTTGTGAGCATACTGAAAGTTATAGGAGTTTTCTGTCCATCCATGCTATATGTACGCTTATTTAGACCAATGCAGAGATTTCTTCCACGTGTGACTGGTCTTGGTGTTTTCAATAGGTCGACCTGCTCGTCGCATTCCCTACTCCGTAGAAGCCAATGGCTCTTTGCTTCTGCAGCCTCTGATCAAGGACCACCAGGGGGTGTGGGAGTGCAGCGCTTCCAATCGTGTAGCCTCTGTAAAGACCAGTACACAAGTATTTGTCCTGGGTGAGTCCTATCTAACAATACCATAACCACACAGTGATTACATGAGCTGTGTACATTTTTAGTTTTTGCTTTCCCAAATTATTTTCTGTATACCTGTGTAAACCTCTATTACACGCAGCACAGGCCAGATGCCTGTGCCTCCACTCCGCCTCCGATGGATAAATGTGGTACAGAGAGAGATGGCCTCTAAACTCCAGGTAGTTGAAGTGCTGGCTGATTTCCACCAACACCTCTCCATTCCCTCCATTACAGGAACCAGTCCCCATGCGGCTACCTCTCTGTCCGTGTCTCCAGGGGTGAAGCAGGCCAACATATCCTGGGAGGCAGGCTTTGATGGAGGATCAGCACAGACATTTTCAGTTTGGTGGGTGTAAAGCCACCCACTTTCTTTTTTGGGCAGTAACCATGGCAGCCATCGACAGCAGTGGTATCACTCTATTGATCTCCAGAATGAGGAGTTCATTTATCTGTTATCACTTGTTGGAAGCTACAATAAAAAAAAAAAACGCTGCTACAGAGCATAACTTCATAATGCAGTGGCCATGCTAGCTACAATAGAAGGCTACTGACAAAAGAGAGGATAATCTGCCTACAATTTTTCCCCTGTGAATCAGCACTTTTGTACTGATGAATCATAGATGAATGAATTTTGTTTTCGATATGCTTCTAAGGTGATGTAGAGGATAATAAAGAACCTTAAATTGCTGGAACTTGGACAAACAACCAGAATTAAACTGACAGGAATCACGAGGACGAGCACAGCGTAAAAGAAAACGTTCAATAATATTGCATGAGTAAAAATAAAATTCACAAATTAAATAGAAAACTATATTTAGATCATCATGTTTTTGTAATGTCAGAGAATACTGGTGAAGATGAGCAGAAATGTTCTCCTAAGGCTCACATAATCATATTGTAACCTGAGAGGGCTACATCAGATGAAGATGAGATGAGCTGTCTTGGCCCTGAGAGGGAGCTGGGTCAGTGCTATAGTAAGGAGCACATAAATAAATCTAAACTACTTAAAAAATACAAAAATAGATCAGACACTCCGATTAACACCCTCCCAGGTCTTGGCTGCAGCTTGCTTTGATAGCCTGTGGTCACAGCGTGTCTTGCTGTGGCCACAGGTTAAATGAGAAAAGCAAGACGGAGATCACCTTACTTTATTAAGTTCACAATATAAGGATATTAGGGTAGAATGTGAACTATATCTCCATTTGTTCAAATTATGTCTAAAATAGATTAAAATATGTTCCTTTGTTGCACTTTGTAGCATCTGGCAAAATAATTTTTAATACTCATGCAGACGTGTTGCAGCTCTTTGGGCAGATATTCATAAGAACAGATTTTTTTTTTTTTATTGCTCTTAGAAATGGAACTAGTCATCTCTTGCAATTTGCGTAATTAAAGGCGAACTGCTTAATGCAGGACAGAGTAATATAAAGGTATGTAAGCTAAATTCAGTGTACACTTGAATATCAAAAGAGACAGTCACCAGAACCATGTTAATGTTACCAGTATCATTGATGCCACTTCACTGGAGTCAAAAGTATTATCTTCCAAAAACAAAAAAAGAAAGAAAAAGTTCCCTTTCTGAGAATGATATTAATATCTTTAGTGCAGTTTTGAATAGGTGAATAGGGTATTTTTTTTAGCCTTAGGGTCAGGTAATTTTCTCTAGAGAAAAAAAAAAACGTGTGGAACCTCAGCTCTGGTAGAAACATAAAAATCACGATAATTGGAGTTGCAAGCTCTCTGTGCAATAGCACAGGATACATTAGTGCCATCTCTGCCACACATTCTGGAGCTGATGACGAATATGAATGTTTAATGAAACCTACTTTTCTGTCATGTTTCATAAAATCAGACTCCCAGAATTCCCCACTCCTCTTTTGTTCTCACTCCTTTTCTCTCTGTCTCTGTTCCTCTGCAGGGTGAAAAAGATTTTAGCAAGTCATGATGATGGGAAGCGAGACTGGTTCTCTGTGCCCGTCCCCCCTCCTCTGGCAGCAGGTTTCAGGTGACAGGCCTGTCTCCTTCCACCGATTACCAGTTCAGTATCCTGTCTCAGAATAAAATGGGAACCGGCCCCTTCAGTGACATCGCCACTGCGCGGACGTTGGGTCAGTATCACCCCCCTGGTTTATCTAAATCTGTCTATGGAGCCGCAATTTCGAAGACTGATCTTATTTTGTGCCAAAATAAGATCAGCCTGATTCATTGAGCTCCAAAGCTAACGAATCTATTATCAGATGTTTGTATTCCTCCTCACTTTCAGCTGCAGCTAATTAAGGTTAATTCTACCCAAAGGCCAAAAGCAAACTTTAGCTGTTGTGTGATAAATATGCTAGTCAGTGCTCAGTCGCAATAATAATGTTCTTGCAGTTCAACTAACTTTCTCTGTGTTTGGAGAAGTCTGTGAAATACTCCATCAGTTGGTCTAATCCCCAGCACAAACCTAAACTTAATTTTCAGCCATGATTTTCAGTGCACAGCAGATGAGCCCCAATGGGCTCAGCCCATAGATTCCAACATCTTTCACATTTCCAGAGCAGTCCAATAACCTATTTGTTAGTTTGCATACATCTCCATCGCTACCTTTAGACATAGACTTAAAATGCCATACAAACTCAAAACGAAAAGTTTGCACAGACATTCTATTCTTATAGCTTTCAGTGACCTCATTAAAGTTTTCCTGTAGTGTCACGAACTGGAAAAAATATAAAGTGCTGTGAAAACACATTCACCCACTTCCTGATTTCTTATTCATTTTGCATACTTGTCACAGTTAGATGCAGTCGGATCATCAAACAGATTTTAATGTTAGACAAAGATAACATGAGCACATACAAAATGCAATTTTTATTCATTTACGGGGGAAAAAGCTATCCAAACCTATCTGGCCCTGTGTGAAAAAGTAATTGCCCCCTAAATCTAATGCATGGTCATGCCACTCTTGGCAGTGAGAACTGCAATCAAACCTTTGCCATAACTGGTGATGTTCACTTACAACCAACCAGGCCTTTTGAGATGGATAAAATGGGTCTAAGAATTTGCTGGTTGGTTATTTAATAGCTGATTAGTCACTCAAATAACTCAGCTTTCAATGTTATTTCATATACATATAAAAGCTAACACATTACTGAGTTGAGTAGAATATTAGTCAAAAACCACTATGGTTATAAAGAAAAGTCCAACTACAGTTCTTAGCATAATAATGCCAATAACTGAAAGTGACAGTATTCTCAGTGATTTATATTTTTTTATGATTTTAGCATTTCCTTATTCCTGGTTTTTACTTAGCCATTTGCTTTTGAATTGATATGTGAATAAAGTCACTAAGGCTCATATGCACCCCCATTAAGATCTACTGAGACCTGTAATTATGTATTCTAGAACTTGCACTTCCAGGGGATTTGTGCCACCTAAAGAGTCCGCTGCCAGGAGGCTGAGGGGCAGCACTGGTGGCTGGCAGTATTTTCCACAGGGCCGTGCTGTTTTTTTTTACTTTAAACTAATAACATCCCCATCAGCCTATACTAAATACTGCTAAGACACAAAACTGAGTTAATAAACACATTATATAAAGCTTAGCATGTTAGCACTGTCAGAGCATGTTAGTATTTATCTCAAAGCACTGCTGTGCCTAAATACAGAGAGCTGTCAGCATGGCTGTCACTCTTTGTCATGTTTAACCTTTTTTTTCTTCATTTTTTCAGCAGTGGGCCATATGTTCAGAGGTATTTTAAGCGATTAACAGCTCTCTGGTGTCATTAAAAAAAAAATATCAAGATTTTGCTTGGGGCAAAAAATACAGCATTTATATACCCAGTGGCACTACTTTTTTCTTAATAGTAGAATGGAAAGTACATTCAAATTTGTTTAGTCTGATGCCCCAGCCTAGTGAAGGCCAGTGCAGCGGGTGGTGCAGTCTGTGGAAATGTTGTTAAATGCCGATTTGTTTTTTTCACTAGAAACATTTTATCATTCTGGTCAGAGAAATTATATCTGTGAGACATCTGAGAGATCATGGAAATTCCTTTGAAGGATAATTCCACTGGATAGGAAGTAAAAAAAAAAAAAACACATTTAGATTTTTATTTTTAAAATGTTTGTTTTGAGAGCCAATAAATAAATAAATTAAGGCTCCACTCTGGTGAAAATTTAAATGCTGGATGGATGGATGGACTGATTGTTTAATGCCTTGAATCTACCAAACTTCATAAAGATGATATTTCCTGTTTGTCAGACTGCAAAAGACTAATGTCAACCTCACTTTTATTCCACTCACATTCTGAAGATTGAGCATCAGTGGCTGTAGCAATTTCCTTTGGTGTAATTTAATTTTTCCACCAGGACATATCAAGCTGATCGACTGAAGCTCTTTCTCATTCTCTCTGCATCAGATCCTCCACCAAGGAGAAATAAACTAAAGCCCCCTGCGTTGCTGTTAGCTAATCAGGGTTCAGCAGGTGTTGTTCTGCAATGGTCCCTTCCTGAAGCTCAGCACCCTCCCGTCACTGGCTTTGTTCTCCAGTCCCGCACCGAACAAGGGGAGTGGTTTAATTTGGACGAGGACATCAGTGCCAACAGCAGCGAGATAGTGGTTCCGGGTCTGCACAAGGTAACAAGCTAGACGTGCTGTTTCCTGCGAGCCTAATCAGTCCATACTGCCTGTTGAATGCCTTTGAGATTTTTGTCTAGGCTACACTGCCTTGGTTTTACTTTTTCAGACTCTCAATTATGCACACTTCGTGGCAGTCATCACTTTTCAGTCATATTTCAATCTGCGTGCGCTGCCTTTTTTTCCTCCCCTCCCCAGTCTGTTTCATCCTCCTTTTTTCTCTCCTGTACGGGCCTACATGAATTCAAATGAACGTCATTAGCATTGCAAGCACAGTCCGGTGTTGACAAAGTGTGGTTTCATCCTCTGTCCTCCCCACTGTGTGTGTTTGCATGTGTTTGTGTGTGCTCGGATGCTGGTCTCAGGACTGCGTGTACGAGCTGCGGCTGCTATCTCGACGTGGGGACTTGCTGAGCGAGCCCAGTCCATCAGTCAATGTCTCCACCGTGGGTAGGTTTGGTCACATTTGTGTCCCACCCTGTGTTTGAACTCATCCTACTCCCTTAGTCTCCTTGTCCAACTCTTTTTCTCTCTTTTTATATTTCTTATCCCAACCCTCTGTTCCCAGCATTAGACTAAAATTAGAGCAGGGCCTCAGGGAAAGCTGTCCATTAGAAGCCTGAATGATAGAAATGGCTCCACTAATAACTTCTCAAAAGAGTTAGTGATTGAATTTGCACTTTTCTTATTATTGTGTGAATATGGCATGAATGTTACATTAGATGGAGTACAGAGACATCAAACAGAGGGATCTACAACCCCTAATGGTGTGGGACCATCAGCACTAAAAAAGGGTCCTGTTGATTAACAGCTCTGCTGATAACCTCAGTTTTACATCTGACTGAGTAAATTATGTAAAATAACTTGATGAAGATCATCATTATCAGGGATGTAGATTGGTGATTAAATCTACTTAATACCAAACCAAATTCCATAGTGAAGTTTTAATAATGTATTATTCTGTTGTTGCTGTTCTCATGTTTGTGTTAACCCCTTTATCAAGCAAATATTTAGTTTATCCTATTTTTTTTATATATATTTTAAATAGCTATGACCAGACAAGTCTTTGTTTATCAGTATATACTACTCTTAAACTTATGTCACAGGTATGGAGGTCTACCCCTCCACATCCCGACTCCTGGAGTTCGTCCCAGAGCCATTACTGGCCGGTGTCCTGGGCGGGGTCGGCTTCATGTTCTTGGCCCTGGTCTTGCTGCTGGGGTCTGCCTGTGTCATCAGCCGCAAGAGGAACCAGCGTCGCAGAAAGAAGAAAGATGGTAAAATGCTCCTCACTCCAGAGACTCGGCAGACACTCACTTTGATGAACTGCATCGTGAATATCATCATTTATTCAATAAAATATTGAAAGCGCTTTCAATCCATTATATAAATCATAGCCCACTGCATGGATTTGGCGCTCCTCTTGTCCACCCCTTCGTCCGTTCAGTTGTAAAAGTTATTGATGTCATTTACATTACTTGCTAATTAGGGTAATTTCTCATTAGTGGCTGATAAATGTAAGTGTAATTAACTTTTTGGACAAGCCTGGGTGCCTTGGGACCTATAATGGGCTCTTATTAGGGTTGATTATGTTTTTACTTCTTGGTCAGTGTGGTTGTATCCTACTGAGTCAGATACCATCTTGCCCCTCTCCCTCCCTTTCAGAGCCCCCAACTGCCATCTATAAATGTTCCCCATCAATGTAAGTACCCCTTTATCATTTCATTATAATACCTCCCATTGACCTTTCGCTCTGCTTTCCTTTAAGTGTGCTGAAAATGCCAGCACTTCAGTTATTTTCTATTGCATATCTTTGTTTCCTTCCTCATCCTCATCTATTGCTGCTGCTGCTGCTGTTTTGGTCTCTCTGTCTATATCTCTCCCGCCCCCTCTTTCACTTTCACTCAGTCTTATTTTCTCAGCCTCTATTTCTCTTCCTCTCACACCTCCAGTTTTTCTTACAATTTTCTTCTGTCACCCCTACCTCCCCCTCCTTTTTCTCTCTCTCCCTCACAGAAAGACTTCAGGCACCAGCACTCCAGACAGTGTGCTGAAGAAAAGCCTACTTCCAGCCAGCTCCCACTATCCCACATCTTCCTATACCACCACCTCCTCCTCTTTGCAGACAGACTGTTCCTCATTTAGCACTGAGAATAATAATCAGAGGAAGCATCTTATGTCCAAGTACAGCGGAGACAGCCTTACTAAGACAACCGCTTCTCTAATTTCTCCTTCAATTGAGATGATCTCTAGAGGTCCAGATGGGCGATTCACACTCCCACCATATGACACTGAGACTCTGACTATTCACAGCAGGAAAAGTGTAAGGTATGACCAACACTCTAAAGTTCGAAGGTCTGTGTCACTGCACTCAGAGAGGGAAGACAGGAAAGAACTGCCATTTGTGCTTTCTGTTGATCTCCCACCTTGCAAGAAGTCAAGTTATGAGGTCTTTCCTGATCACAGCAGCTTGTACTCTAACAGTAGTTTGGCTACCATTTATCATCAAGACAGAGAAATAACTCCTGTATTTCCAGTGCTTCCTCATATCCGATCTAGCCTCGGTCAGCCATCTACAACTGCGAGCAGTCTGGTGCTCCAAATGGAACATGAGAGGGAAAGGGGGAATCTGCATCGCTGCCTGAAACTGGCTCAGGAGAGGGAGGAACTAGAGAGGGAGCTGCAGTGGTACACGCTAGAAAGAAACTCCACAAATCGGGAGCAATCAGACTTTAAGAGGAGGGAAAATGGTGGTGGTGATGAGCTTGTATGGGAATACAAGAGCAGCACCTTGCCACACA
>JAMQGT020003650.1:0-16671 GCA_024447675.2 Pterophyllum scalare | reverse complement strand
TTTGTCTTAGGCTCAGAGTACGTATTGCTGCACTGCTTCTGGTGGTTTGGTGCTGCTGTAAAGTATTAAAAGCTGGTTGTGTAGGTGTAATTCTAATTGAAATCTAAAGGAACTGTTCTGGGAGACCACAAACAATATATGCACTGTATTTTTTCTTCATTTTTTAAAACTTTTTTTTGCTTTGCATCCATTTTTGCAAGCATGACAGAAAAAATATCCTTTGAAATATTGTTTATCTTGCACAGTAACTGTCAAAGCAGCTCTGATAGTGAAAAAGTCAGGAAGCAGCAGGGCCAGCTGCCTAAATAAAAAATCAGTTGATCATACAGGGGCTGTGTGTATAGGTCTTCTATGCAAAGTCAGTTGTTGTTCCGGGTATCATGTCCACAGTTAGTGAGAGTGTCTTTTCACCGTAGATTGTCTCCATGGTGAGCTCTGTGTGTATTTGTGTCTATGTGCATGTGCCATCAGCCATGTGGGGCTTTTAATTAGTACCCCCACCGCTCCCTCCCTTCTTTGTACCCAGGTGACCTGCCCAGGGTGCGCCATCATTAACAATTAACAATTGAAAGCATAAATAAGATCACTGTGTGCTATATACATAAGAAAAAAAGCAATCTACCTTGCAACAGTGAACAGTAACATTTCACAATCATATATTGGAACTTGATGTGCAGAAAATTTATTTTTTAAAGCTTAAGATATAATCATATACTGAGAGTGCAGGAAACCCTTTAAGGGCAGTTTGAAGTGAATATGGAGAAAAGTATGACTGTCTTTCTGTGATGCTGTGTGCTTCTGCTCATTTGTCTGCATTTGCTTTAATTTAATGTTTTACATTTGCCTTTCACATACTTTTTTTGCATTCGCAGTCCTTCCAGCAAAACTTGGACTTTGAACTCTCACTTACATTTATGTGAGACTTACGTGAGATTTTTGCTGCTAATTCTGGGCTCTGAAAGCTAGAATATTCTCATAATCCTAAAGCCTGAGAGATTTGCATGCAAGTGACCACAGTCAGGCAAACACATGGGTGTTGGTGCTTTGCGTAAGAGAAAACGGGCAGAGTTGAGGATTGGTTGGTCTACAGGTTAGTAGTGACATCACTGCCAGCACTCTGGCTGGCCCAATAGGTTATTGATGAGGCCTGTAGGTAAAGTGAGAGGGCAGGTAGAGTGACAGGCATAGCACTGAGCAGAGAGGAGGTGAAGCTCTGGATCTGGTGACAGCTACTCTCTTTGCTCTACTGGGTTTTGTGGATGAGACTGTCTATACTGGAGGAGAGCTATATGAGAGGGTTCTCAGCGCTAAAGGTAAGGTGTGGATAGGAAGGCTTTTTGCATTTTGAAAAAGTGCTGTAGAAGAAAACACAAAGAAAAAAATGCAATAAACTGTTGCTCATATTTTGACTTCTCTCCAGGTTCTGGAGCTGCTTGGGCTGCTGTATGGCTGAATAATGAATGTGTTGCATATAAAGTCATGCGTAAATTGCACACTTTGCTTTTTAAAATGTTATTTTAGAGGTATGCTTTTAACTTTTAGAGGATGTCAGCATATTTTAATAAGGCTGTGTGTGATCAGAGGCTTTCGCAAGGCTACATGCAAATGTGCTTAACGTTTTCAAGGTCAATCTATCTATCTATCTATCTATCTATCTATCTATCTATCTATCTATCTATCTATCTATCTATCGATCTATCTATCTGCGTGACTGTGGATGTGTGCGTGTGTGTTTGCGTGTGTATAAAACATATGACTTTATGCTGAGAGATAGATCTATATAATGGGAAGAAAGGCCGTCTGCGTGCGTACATCTCTGTGGCTGGGAGGGGGCAGCTATAATGCTTTGTACATTTGCTATTGTTGACCCACGTCCTTGGAGGATGACAATCCATCTGTAACCTAGCTCACATTACTCTCCCACTTGATGAGTGCTCAGGGACCATTTCTGTGACAGCTGACATGAGTCAACAAAGTTAAACAGGCTTATAAAAACTCAGAACATGACACCACAGAGGAGGAGAGGTCAGGGGTCAGCTGTCAATTACTGGTTATGTTAGCACTGTTGTCTTGTGTGGATTTTGTGTGAAGTCATGACCAATGCACGCATTGCAATGTAAATTACCACAAAGTCTGTTGCCTAGCCCTGAATTTGAAAGGCAAAGTAATCATATGTTTTGCTTTGACAACTTTCCCATGCTTGTAGCTGAAAGCTTTCAAGGTTCATTTTGGAAGTTAAACAGTAAAAAGGTGCTTTGTTTTCTCTCTCTACACAAATAATTTTGTAGTACACATTTTTTGACAAACTGATTATTTAAAATTTAGAAAGTATTAATGCAGTTTGATTTGAGTTGAGTACTAAATGCAAATTTGAGGCATTTTGCATTAGTAAAATCTTCCCATGGACAGACTGGAAAAGCATGTTTGTCATAATGCAAGTTGATCACATCCATTGCTACTGTCCAGTAACCTAGTAACTCTCATGTACACTTTAGCCCATGGATAGTCTCTTTTAACACCAAGCAGACGGTAAAGACTCTCAGACTGACAGCTGTGATATCCCAACTTTACAGCTCCAGTTGTCGGGTAGATGTCAGAAAGTGAAAATCCATAATTAAAGGTCCTCTCACTCTGCTCTTAAAGAAGGGTCTCCCTTACACTGATGCTGCATGTGAACCATTATGTTCTTTGGACCAGTAGATTTTGGATGAAAAATCTGTGTTCTCCTTGAACCAAACTAATGCCTTGTTCTGTTAATCAAATAAAGCCACTTTGGTCACACAAGAAGGCTAATCTGGCAATACAGGCTGGTAAAGATGTTGGACACAGTGTCACAGAATGACAAGTTCACTCCCAAAGCACTGATCATCATAATAAGTCATAAAAAAATTATTTCATACAATTCAGCACAACATTAATGATTTAGCATTTTTGCCATCCAAATATCAGTTCGTTGGTAACAGTCATTTTAGACTTAAAATTTTCCCTCACTGCTTTTACATGCGCTGTAAAAAAAAAAAAAAAAAAACTCATGTGAGTGAACAGTAATCACTAGTGTGAAAGTCAGTAGGTTATCGAAATTTAGAGCTAATTATATTTCTTCTTTCTCCCGTCTGCTGGAATCTTTTAATCAGTTGACTCTTGGAGAGAGCCACGACAAATTGCGCCGTGTGGATTCAAACAGGAAGTCGAGGAGCTTCAGCAAGCAGCCCAGCACTGGGGACTACTACAAAACCTTGGGTAGCGACACGGCTGAGCCCTGTGGGAGCAAAATCATGGCACCCAACGAGGAGGTGAGACCGATCTCTGCTGTTCATGAAAACTGTATGTGGTTAAAATGAAAAATTATCTACTGTTCAATGTGTTTGTTGTTCTCATCCTGGAAACGCAGATATAGTTTTAACACAAGGCAGTTTATTAGTGTGTATTATACAGAAACATTGTGTGTTTGCAGCCAGTCATGTGACATCGACTAGGAAGTTATCTCTCAAAAATAACTAACTAACACTTCATTAACTAAATCTAATGTGATGCATAAATATATTAATTTTCTGATTATATTATTTTATTCTGCTATAATTCTGTTATTGCAAATTGTTTGTGACATTGGAATTAAGTACATGAGCTGGAATTCTGATGGATGTAGGTTTAGTAGTGGGTTAATATGCTGTGCTTTGGTTGTGCTGTGAGGACGCCTTTTCTCCTTTTTCCTTTTCTAACTCCTTATAAGGTCATTCCAGTCTGAGGTTTAACTAGCTGATGATGCATTCGTGTTACAAAACTGGCTGCACTATTTGCCTAAGCATTGCCACTCAGCATGTTACATAATGTTGCATCCTCCTGAGCTTGTTTGCCACCTGATCCAAATTACCCTTTATTTACATTGCCTCTTGATTCTCCAACCCTCTGTGTAAACTCTGTGTAAATGGATGGTACCCAGAAAAGAAATTCCCTATGAGTCTCTTATTTGTTAGTTATAGTTTGTTCTTCCTGGCCAGTTTGTATGTGTTAGATTGTAATAAAATTATTTTTATTAACGTAGGCATTATTTGTTTCCTTGGTTAGTGGTTACCCAACAGAATTTCTCAGGAAAGGACAATAGATTACAAGTCCAAAATTATGCGCCTTCGTGAGGTGCCCAAAAGTTAATCAAGGTAAATTTCTGTTTGCGACTGCATGTCATCCCCAGTATTTAAGGTAAAACTGTGTGTTTCTTGCCACATACCTTCACAGGCAGCTGAATGAATAGAATCTGGCAGACTCACCAGCATCCCTAGAGAGGTGTTCTTATAATCTCATGGGTATCAGGGGTGGGGGTGTTTTGGGTGACATGGGTTATAATCCTCATTGAGCCAATTAAGGCCTCAGTGGGGCCCCTCCTGGTCTCAGCAGAACCGTAGCAGATGGACTGGCTAATCAGCGGAAGCAGCACGTGCTGCCAAGACCCATCTGGACATGGCCATCCCCCTTCCAACTCTCTGGGGAGGTTTGAAAAGTAAAGGCGGCAACAATGGCAAGCACGCGTCTGAGGAATAAAGGAGGGGTGGGGTTGAGTTAAATGTCATGGTCTATTAATTTGCCTCCATTAGAGGTACGGCACACTTTCAGAGTGTGTCAGACGCATGCATGGGGCGGGGGCGGGGCAGTGACAGATGGCTGTTTTCCCCTCAGACTTTTCCCCCTTGAGATTATGTCATATTAGCTGTTAGCAGCAAAAGGGTATTGTGTGGTTATGAGTTGATTAACGACAGCCGGAAGCTGAGGGAGGACATCTCTAATCGGGCTGTGTACATCTGGCCCCGTCAGCTGCCTCTGTGCAAGAATTTAAAGCTCTCTCACCTTCACAGGAATTTTAATGGGCAAGTTTTAAGCAATTCACTGTCACTATTTAGTTTTTGGTTGATAATTTTAAATAAATGAAAAATAGCAATTTTAATTTAAAAAATGTGATTCAGAAGCAGTTATTTAAATTTAATTCATTCTGTTTACTAGATAATTTTTTGCTATTCGTAAGTCAAAATTTTGGGGTATTATCTCAAAATATTGACTTGATACTTAAAATTTTATTTATTTATTTTTTTTGGTCAATTTTGAGTTGTTTTCTCAGTATTTTCAGTTAATAAGTTTCAGACCAACTGTAACCCTAATTTTGAGATATTAAGTCAGCATTTCAAGATAACCTAAAATTTTGACTTGCAGACAAAAATAAAATCAGTGGCCAAAACCAGATTCCATCCAAAGAAATCCAAATAAATGTAATCAGTGGAGGCAAAAATAATTGTTGGCATTTTAATTCTCAGTGTTCCAGATAAAGTAGTGTTGCCAATTAAACAGACAGAAAAATGCCATTTTGAGGACAAAACTTGTAGTTCAAAAATGAGTGACATTTTCTTTTTTTGTTGGATCAGGGTTCTGTGTTATTGGAGGAACCTACCGACAATCCCGCCCAAAGCTCTGAAAATGGCACTACAAATGAATCTGTCCCGCAACCCCCACCTCCTCCACCACCACCTCTTCCCCCAAGCAATCCAATGCCAACACCCCCTCCGCCTCCTCCTCTGCCTCCAGAGATGCAAAACCCCCAAAATAATGCCAGCGTCACGCCCAGCAATCAGCGACGCCCATCTTCATCATCAGGAAGTAAGTGCACCAAACATTTTTTTCTTCTTTTTACACTTTCCCCCCCTCTTTACTTCCTACTTTATTATTCCTAGAAAGGGGAGATTGATGTATTAATGGGCACCAAGTAATCACCCTGGGTAAAGATGAGTTGAGTCTGACCCTAGCATCCTAAATAACAGATTATAAATTAATGATGTCGAGCTAGCATTACCCTGAGAACTGGTTTAGTGTTCAGCCATTTCCTTAAGTGCCCTGGATGCAGTCTGACAATGCACATGCTGCTCGAGTTGCAGGGAAGTGGTAACTGTTTGTAAGGTTGCTTTTTAAGTCCAAAAAATCTTAAAATACATAAGTGTTTTAAGATTTGTGATTAGAAAAAAATCTATCCTTGTTGTGATATTGATCAGTCCTTTGTCTTTTCCAATTATAGAAATTCTGTTCTTTTTTTCACCTGCTCGCTCTCCATCCATTTCTCTCTGTTTTGTTTCTTTTGTCTCCTCCCTTCTTGCCTGCCATGGTGTGCTCCGTCAAGGCGGAGATAACTCTGCCTCTCAGGCGGAGGGAGGGGCTCTTAGACAGATGAAGAGTAAGTACAGCCTGTGAGTCGGTTGCCTTTAAATGAAATCAGTTCCTCCTGCTTCACGGTTGTCCTTCACACTTGCATAACACTTCAAAATAATTGTCTAGAGAATCGTAAACTGTTCGTAGCTTTTCATGTAAATCATTTGCTGCTTTTTGTTGCTAATTTACATTAGATATTAACTCAACCTATATGATCCAATTTATTAAAGCTAAAATGCTTTAAAAATTAGTGTAGGGTCATCTGTATATCATGTACAAAGCAATGAACACCACCATGATCACTAGTAACAAAGACAATGTTAGAATGATGACCCAAACTTTTCTTCAATACTGTGCCTTAATTTTTGTTTGTTTGTTTGTTTGTTTGTTTGTTTGTTTGTATAATCCTGTTTAGTTCTTTAGATTGTCCTCTGTGAATTAAAAGCAGTCACTGTATAAACTGTAGGTTTTTAATATAAAGCTGTTATATTGATGATTTTAGCTTCATAAATAATGAGTTTCTTCAATATTGAATATTTTTATTTTTTATGTACCTTTACCCAATGCAGTAAGGGTAGTAGTGTGGTGTAGCTATATTCCAGTTAAAACAACATTAAAAACAAACATGTTTTTAAAATTTTATAATTAGTGAAAAACAGCAACATAGGACACAGAAAAAAAGGAAACTTAGATTCTAAAACTTAGAATCTAAGTTGTGAGAAACATTTTGTAACAAGTACAACATGCAAGGCATTTTGTTCCCTCAAATAAAGCTTCGAAGTGGCTACAGCACAAGTGCGGCTAATACGGCTAAGTGACAAATACCACTAAAACTGTCGAATTTTAATTACACCTTTTTACAATCTCTTTATTTTATCTTTACGCTTTGTTCAGCAATTATCCAACTGTCTCATCTGTTGATGCTCCTTCTACTGTCTAATGGTAGGAGAGCAATAATTGACTCAAAGCTAAAGAGGGGTGCATGCTCACTATTGGCATGAGTTGTGTCATAAAATGAAACACCACCAACACATCAAAGAGCTCAAGATGAATTTTCAGCTCAGACATTTGTTGAGACGACAGCAGCAAAACAGGTGGCTAACTGGAAATGCTGCTGCAATAACGGAGATGGTTGCGAGTTGTCTGTGTAGGTTCTTTGTTGTTCTGTTTTTCTTCCATTGATCACCAAACAAAAGAGGAGCTTACTTTGCATATTGTACTGCACAGGCCATAAAATGAAAAGCCTTCCATACGTCTCGGAGCAACAGACCAGGTGGTTGATATAAGAGGTTGGTGCAGCACTATAGATGACCGGAAGCTCCCTGTTGTTTTCTGTTTCTAAGGGTGGAAAGAATCCTGCTTTCTCATATTATAGGACACAGCTGACCGTAACAGATGCAGCAAGACACCGTAGAAACACGTCACACTGTTTGTCCACTGTGGGAGCTACGAGCAAATGTTCTCTACTTCTCACACCTCCACCCTCTTTTACACTCAAGCCCCCAGGCTAAATACAGTTGCGCTATAGAAGCTTCACAATCTTTGACTCAAAGGCACACATTTGAAAGTTATAAGCGCACCAACTTCAATCCTGTCTTTTATAAACTTGATCATTGAAGTTAAAGTAAAAAATAAAAATAAATCATGCTTATTTGTGACTGATCTAGTTACCTTTTAACTGAGGATATTGGATTTTTACCTGCCATGTGATGCATCGAACTGTTGAAAATTCATTTAAATAGCTGTCACATGTTGTTGTAAGTGTGTCAGAGGTCTGTTCAGCCCTTTCTTTTTTATCCACAAGCTTTACACAGGCCATAGTTTCAATCTGTTCAAATTCACACTGTAGGCTTAGTGGTGTCACACACCAGCCTCTCTGTCTGTCTCGGTGTAATCCAGAAATGTGAGCTGCAGTTGTGTGTATGTATATTTAAAATCTTTTTCAGGTTTGTTGAACTGAATCTTGGGCCGGCCGTGTGGACTGAGAAGCCGAGGATTGAAAGGGCTGACTTTGTGTGTGTGTGTGTGTGTGTGTGTGTGTGTGTGTGTGTGTGTGTGTGTGTGCGTGCGTGCGTGCGTGCGTGCGCGTGCGTGCGTGCGTGCGTGCGTGCGTGCGTGCGTGCGTGCGTGCGTGCGTGCGTGCGTGCGTGCGTGTGTGTGTGTGTGTGTGTGGGTTAATTCCTCGCTGGCTTGCCAGTGGCTGGCTGTCACTTCCAGTTACTGGTGATTCCTTTAGATTTCCCCCAACTGTGATGATAGGTCTTTAATGGAAAGCTGTTCTCTCCTCCCCATGGGAGAGACACAGAGACAGGGAGAGCAGGGAGAGTGAGGAGGGGTGGCACGCTAGCAAGTCTTTGTGTCCAGCTGGAGCATTGTGGTTTCCTCAACAGGGAGCACTTTTACAGCAGGACTTTTTTTGTTTCCATTCACCACATAGAGGATGATCAAACAATGAGGGACTAAGGATAATCATTTTCCTGGAAAATAACAGACACTAAAACAGGTGAGGTGGCTCTTTGTGCGTTTAGACCAAAAAATAGTGCATTTAAATTCTGGAAAATAAATATGATTAACTGTTAGTTGTACACCACAGTGTACCCATTTGAGCATTTTCCATTTACACCTTAAATGTTTTCTAGCTTCAAAAAATAGAACAACTGCCACAGCGGTGCTTGAATATAGTACTCTATGGTTATACATGTGTTAGTGTAATCCCTTTAAAAAGCTGATGTATTCCGATAATTGATGTGTAAATCAGCAAGCAAAGAATACTGAATTTTACATATTTAGATACTTCCTGATTGACACTTATTACGAATTTAATTATTTCTTTAAAAAGGGAAAATGAAGTTAATTTTTAGTAGCATTAAAATAGAGTTTGTAGTTGAAGCCTGCCTAAATTTGGTGTATGGTTCACAATTGGCAAATTATGTAAATGGAAGGTGAATATATACATTTTTAACTTTTAACAATATATATTTATATGATTAGGTGACACTGAAAGAGACTGTGCCTCTCTATTCTTCTGTAGTGAAAGTGTATTTAATTGCTCCTCCTCATTTAATCCTGGCTCACTCCAGCTGTTGGCTGATTTAACAGTTGCCCAATGAGATTTATGTCTCCGGCAAACATTCGACCCCAACAGGCATAAAGGCAGATGCCAACCAGAGTAAACAATCTAAAAAGAAACTTATCTAGCTTATCCATGAGTGAGGGTTTAGAATACCATTATGACCTCCCATCATTGTCCGACATGCTTCAGGTCAGCATTGTTACCTCGCTGATTGGATAAAATATTTAACAGTGAAATGCCACACAACCCCTCTTCTCCTCATCAGTGTATCTCTCTCACTCTGTCTGTATCCATCTCTCTCTGTTCCGTCTATCTACCCGGTTTCACTTGTCTCCTCCATCCTTTTGTCCACAGGCACAAAATCTTTCAACATGATGTCCCCACGGGCGACAACTCAGAGCTGCTGGCAGAAATCAAGGCAGGGAAGAGCCTCAAGCCCACACCTCACAGTAAAGGCTACACCACTGTGTTTTCCAACAGCGGGCCCACAGGCAACAATGTAGGTCACCTAGCTTCCTCAACTACAGACAGTGACTCTTACAGGGTGGATAATTCTAGAATTTAACCCATTTTTTACCATAACCTGGGAATTTGATGTCACTTTGTCTATTTTAAATCAACTACATATAAATCCAAGCTACATATGAATCATAAAAGATAAAAACTCACTTGATTTTAAATCTTCACTAGGATAGTAGTAGTAGTACCTTCTTGCCATGTGCATTAACATGTTTGTCTTTTCTTTCCATCTGTGTCTTTATTTTACTGCAGGAAAACACCACATCTCCTGAGAGTCGGTCATCTAGCCCACCAGCCAAACCGGCATCCCCTCCACCACCCAGCGCACCAGTGACCTCACCACCCACCACTCCGAGCCCCAGCCCCAGCCCCACTGGCTCCGGATCTGCCAGGACCATATCAACCTCTGGAAGCTACGAGCAACTGTCCTCTAACTCTGTGATCAATGGAAACAGTGGTGGAGGCCCAGCAAAAGAAGATTCAGGGCGGAAGACAAGCCTCACAGATGCTGAGGCTCTAGTGCCCACTCACGATGAACAGGGGAAAGCCATCCCTGAATGGAAAAGGCAGGTGATGGTGCGCAAGCTTCAGGTCAAAATGCAGGAGGAAGAAGAGCACAAGCGTAAGGTAGGCATGATGGCTAAGTTTTGTTAGCTATCCCATTTGTGGTCCTATAAATTTTTAAAATGTACAGTAAAAGTGATCATATGTGACTTTTAAATAATAAGCAAAGCAAAGGGGATAGCTGGCGCTTGGATTTGAGTGTGGAAATTTGGGATTTTGAACCACAGACAGTATAAAATATGGCCGCAGCTCCCGTGATGTCACCCAATGGTTTCTGAAGTCCTGTTTTGAAAACTCAGGATGAGCGTTTTCTCCATTGCCATCTAGATTACAAAAAACTGATGTGACAAGGAGGTGTGGGTCTAACTGTGAAACTGCACTCTCATTGACTAACAAGTCTTTACCACAGATACCATTCTGAAACATGATATGAGCAATATTTGCAAAATAGGATGAATTAATTTATTTTTTTGTTTTTTGTTCAAAACAACCCAAAATCAGTGACCAGGCCCGTGAACTCAGCAGGAGAGTGTTTACAGAGGTCAAGTTAGAAAGCCAGTTTCCCATAGACTTCTGTAGGACCAAAAAGTATTTTTGCAGCCATAACTATCACCATCTGGTGGCCTCTAGATAGGATGGTTTAGGACACTTTAAGACACCTACCTGGAAGATACACCCATGTTTTATACTGTTTATGTTTTGAAAACTGATGCTGTGTGAATGCATGTTTAATTTGGTGCCATTTTTGCATGAGATTACTTTTTGCTCTTTGTGTTGGCTTTTCTGTCAAGCTGCTAGTTTAAGGTTGAACATTCAGTGTGCTCACATTCTTCAGCAAACACTGACAATGACAGCTCCCACTTTCTCTTTTGATTCACAGTCACAGCACTGCGTGGTAATATTATGAATATTTAGACAAGATATTGATTAGTAATTTGTACTGGAACAATCTGAACACTTGCTTATCCCGTATAATATAAGAAGGGCCCTAGTAGTACGTAACATGCTTGATTGAATTTGACTGATTAATAATTTATTGCAATCGAAGGATTGTAAATTTCTACTCCTAAATGATTGCACCCGAAGACATGGCTGACATGGAGTCAGTTTGTTTACATGCATTGTAGTCAAAAACCATCAAACTGGTTGCGATGCCTCATTTAAAGGTAACACATAAAGTAATAACGCATGAACTTTTTTTTCAGTTGCATGAAATGGCAGTCTCCATGTGCTCACATTTTTAAATCATTTATTCACTTCTTTCTTTGCGTGTTTCTTTTTCATATTTGTACTCTTAGTTAATAACAAACCTTTTGGAGTGCATTGAATTGAACACTTGGCTACAAAAACCATCACAGCATTTAACACACTTGACTGATGGACTCACAGTGTGGGCTGGTGTCTGATGGTAGAGTTTTCCAAGTTCTTACATGCTGATTCAGTGGTGTGATGCTGGGCCCATTCACACTACAAGTAAAGGCCATTCTTATTAACAAGAACAGTAATACAAACTGCATAATAATGCTACTATAAATGTGGGTGCATTGAGGATAAAAAAAAAAGTCATCTCCATCTAATCATTGTAACATCTTTTTTTTTTCTGGGAGGAGCTGGCAGGGTGCAAGCAGAGTAACTCCACTGGTTTACAGTTTCAACGTCCCTGTAGTCAAAGTGTTGTGTAGATACTTTTTAAAATAGGCGACACTAAACACTGGCTCATAAAAACACATAGAGAGCCTTTAAAGAGGCATTAAGCTAATGATGTGAATCGTCTGCAGTGTCAAGTGCCTAAAATACAAATATTAACATGTTAGAACACTTATAGTGTATACCAATATTTATTTAGTAATTTAATTTGCTGATTAACTCAACTCTGTTCTTTGACTCAAAATTAGAAAGCTTTGTCCTTGTGATTAAGCAGTGCCATTGCACCACTAAATCCATGTAAATCCTGTGTGTTAGGATGGATTTGCACTGAAGCGTGTGTTCACACCAGGAAATTCAAGCTGAAGGAATCCCTTCCCCCCTTTCCTTTTTTTTTTTCCTGTCCTGCTGGTCTCTTTTGACCTCTGATTTAGTTTACATCAACTGGGCACTACCAGTCTCAAGAATGGCACTACTCCCACACCCACAATGCCATTTTGGGCCCATTTGGGGAACTGATGACCGAGGCAGACCTGAACCGAATTGAGAAGCAAATTGAGAACCTGCAGGTTATGCATAAGGTATCAGAAGTCGAGAAGGAACTGAGTGAACTGGAGCAAGAGCTTCACCAGCTGCTACCAGTTTCTGCTGCTCTTAGTCAGGGGCACTTCTCAGTCAATCCAAAGCAGGTGCATGGCCAAGCTGAAGATCTTCCAGCCTGGTGCAGCAAGATTTCTACTTTGCTCAAGAGTATGGCTATTCTTCTTGCTACGCTGGGAGGCAAAGAGATTGACATCTTGGATCTTATATGTCCTGGATATTCTAAAGAAGAGGCAAGAAATGTGAGCATGGGTCAGTCTCAGTCAGCAGGATCAGCTGGTACTGGAATTATTGGACGCTCTCAATCCTTCTCAACAAGAGAGGATGTGGAAAATGAAATAAAGCAGTTTGGCGTTTCAGTGAAGAACCTAAAGGCTAATTATGAAGTTCAGAATCAGTCGCAGTCTGCAGATAACCAAGCAAATAGGGTTTACAAACGCAAGAGGTCACTCCCTGTGGTAAGTGAGTCTACTTATCATCCAGAGACAGTTCATGAGGATGATGTTCCTTGCTCCTCTGCTTCCGTGCTGGAGTCCAATACCAATGGTGATTTACCTTCAGCGGAGGAATCAGTCTTACCACTTATTGAAGAACCAGTTATCACCGCATCGTATGCGCCTCAGACATACGTGTCTTCTGAGACAATGGCTCCAACTAATATTGAACAGTTCAGCCAGGTTCTTTCTACAGACTCTGTTTTAAATAATGACCAACTAACAAGAAGCTTAGAGGTGCAGACAGATCTAAGCTATGTCCAGGAATGCATTGAAATGAGGAAAGAGAGAATTGTCTTCCTGTTCCTTGAACACTGGCGGAAGTATACTGTCTCTGAATCTTATCAGAGTAGATATACTGGCAGAAGGCGAAATCATTTAGAAGTGGACTGGGAGGACTACAGCCAATTTAGCGCACAAATCGGTGGAGAGATGCATAGTGAAGACGATAAACTCCTCCTATTTATGAAATCAAAACAGGTAGTAGGAAATCTGATTGGCCACTGGAGGGCTATCATGAGTCAAGTGCCCACACGTCAGATCCGCCGGCTGAGTCGTGCTCAGATCATCTATTGGCCACAGCATTTCCTGCCACACATCCACGGGTCACCTGTGAGCTACGAAAGCCTGACCCTTGACCTTTTCATGCTTGGATATTTCCAGCTGTTGGAAATGAACATGTCTCGTAGTGAGCGAAAATTCAGACACCTCTTGTGTTACGAGATGTTTGACCGTCTTGGCAGCCATAAATGGGAGGTCATAAGACAGTTTCACAAGGAGGTCATGGAGGAAATTGAGAGAGAGAAGCGAGATTGGGCAGATGGTTTTGAGGACATAAAAATCAAGTATTTTGGAGACTTGGGTGAGGGAGGGGGTATGCTGACAGCCTCGATATGTTCCATGTCTCCTGACATGTCCATAATGCCAGTGCAGGAAACACTCCCTGCCCCACCTTCCCATCCTCCACCTCCACCAGCCTCTAACCATGATGAACCACTACTTCTGAATGCAAAATCATCACAACCCTCCAAACCAGTCTCACAGTCAGGTGTTTCTGAAGATTCATCAGCTGCTGTAGCTCAGTGTGTGGAGCAGACACCCCACAAGGGCTCAGTGGAGGACAGTGTTCAGGGGAATGTACATTTAAATGAGCCTGCGGTTTCTAACGGGAAAAGTTCAGGGCCGGACCACACACAGAACTTGACAACTGAAAGTGTGCAACATATTGAGCCAGAAGCTAAAGTTGAGACACTTCCAGGCACAACAGAATATCCAGTTAACGATGTCCATCCTGCTACTGTTAAAATCAAAGAAGAACCTCATGTTGATAAACCTCCATCCAGAGATGAACCCAGTGAAGATTCAATTAAAGTCATCTATGAGCTCAAAGAGTTCAGCAATGAGGAAATCATCAGATACATTGACCGAAGCTTTGCTTTTTGGAAAGAAAAGGAAGCTGAGCTTTTTGATATCTAACAACTATGTGGGCTAAGGGTGCACTCAGAGTTCACTCTTAAGATCAGTTCTGGAAAACTAACATGCACAGTGGAACATGCTGACTACAGAAAGTAATCTGCTTTGTTAATGTTTAGGCCGTGTCACATAATGGGCTTAACTGCAGCAAAGAGCATCCACATTGATGTGCTGACATTACCATTTCTATGTGTTTAAGTGGGAGGAAAGTATGCATTTCATGACAAAAGATGCATACTTTGTGTGGAAACAGGAGCATTTTGAATGAAGTATGATTAATTGCCACAAAAACACTGCTTTCAGAAAAACAAGTTTTTAAAGAAAAGGGTTTGCCATAAAAATCATTCTTGTTTGTCTGTTTGGATCATCTTTGTAATAGGGATATTAGTGAACCTCTTCATAGTTGGTTTACATTGAATATTTCAGACTGCATTTATGTTGGAGTAGTTTAATCTTACACCACTTTCAGACAGTAGATGATTGTGTGGCACAGGCACATGCAAGTTGCATAAGAACTTTCCTCTCACCCACTGGCTCACCTTTAATTGACAGACTTAGGGGTGTAGATAAGATTCATATATTCCACTGATAAACATACAGTTTTTACAAGTTACATTTCTGCTTCATTTCTCTTTGTACGCACATAATCAAACGTGTCCTTTTTCTGTCTTTACCGTTCCTGCTTCTCCTGTCTGTCACCTTTTTAGCCATTTGGTTATATGACAGTTAAACACTGGCTTCACTGAACTGACACAAAAACAGCGAGTGACGAAAGCTGAGCAGCATTTGGCCTGCGTGCTGCCTACATTCTCTGATAACCAGTGAAGGGGAAAATGCTGTTACTGTTTCAATGGTTCATTTTAGCCTGAACTCAAAGACACTCGGTTTCAGTGGGTTTGCAGTTTAAGACTAGTTAGTAGTTCACAAATGGCTTTGTTTAAGTCCAAACTGATTATTTTGCTACTTTTAAGGTGTGCCTTTTAGCATAAATTACAGAGCTTATGAAATATGGTAAGTTGCCCATTTCTGTACAGAGTTCACCAGTCAAAGCTTTGACTTCAATGAAAAATCACATTAAAATTGTTCCATGGTGTTTATTCCATTGTTTTATTACTCTGTAATTTCAATGTATTTCAAACATTTGAAGTTTCCGTATTTGAATTCATGTTCTTCTATTTGTTGTTTTCTACATTGCTGCTATAAATAAATAATGTGATTAGACAATTTAAGTGGCTGTTAACCATTTGGAGTTATTGTACTAATGAAAATTTTACCCGTGTAGCAAAAAGGCAAAAATGGTAGATTTTCCAAGACCCTGTTTCCATCATTTTGAGAACTTATATAACCACGCCGTTTTACCTATCAAAGAGCAATTGTCTGATACAGAGATCTTGAATGTGTAATCCTCCACTGCAATGCTTGTCAATGTGAAGAACTGCACTATTCTCATAGTGTCTGTTCTATTGCACCAAGATTACCTTGGAGTAACCCTCTTAACACCCCCTGCTGGCATGCTATCTGTGGCTTACAGGAGCCATAAGGAGGTTACAGTGAATCTTTATCAACTCACAGCTCAAGAGAAGGCAATCAGCTGGTAAACTTAAAGCCATGTTGTATAGAAATTTTTGTCTGTGCACAATATTTCTAGCTGAGTTAGAGAATGCACACAGTAAAGAGTGATGTTACTAGCAGCACTGCCATATGTGCAAAACTATAATAGGCAGTGATATAATCTGCCAAGCTTGCACACGGCACAAAGAGTATTTACAGCAGCAACTGCATAAATGAAGTCAGCATCAAAGCCAGGCAATGAGGAGAAATAACAAAAGAGGTCAAATTTATTCCACTGATATTGTAATTACATTTTCAACAGAATGCGTTTTAACTGAACTATAGGCTATGTGTTGATGTGTCTCATTAGAAAATGTTAGCTTCAATAAAAATGAGCAAAAATTATTACTGATTATTAAGTAGGCAGGAACCTTATCTTGAAGATTTAACTTCATTATTCACACTTTCAAATTCATAGTACTACTAGCCTACAATTGCCTATAAGCTTTTTTTACAACCATAAAAATGCTACACAAATTGCTACCAACTATGAGCACATAAGAGCATGAG
>JAMQGT020003649.1:0-100686 GCA_024447675.2 Pterophyllum scalare | reverse complement strand
TATGTTTATGCATCTGCTTGGTTCCAGTTACGTATTGCTTGTTCCTTTTCCTTTCTCATTTCTTTAGGTGACTCCAAACAATCCAATGATGCTTTATGAAGCTAAACAGATTAGAGATTCTTATCTTTTTGCAAAATACGACAGCTTTACCAAAAGGTGGAGTGTTTACAATTTAGTTTGGCTTATTGCTTAAAGCCACTGCATCCATCTATTCCCCCAAAAAGAGTCATTTATTAGTCTGTCAGTGTGTTTGAACACTTAGCGAACATCACTTACTCAACATCACCTCAGTCCTTCGTGGGTTCATCCAAAAGCTGCAGAAAAGCAGCCACGTGGATATTCCAGGTGCACCAGCAGCCTTGATTATAACACACACAAGACTGGAGTTTAGAGGATGCTGACAAGAACCCAGATGTTCATTTCTCCCTGGTAATAAACCACAATCCATTCACTCACAAGAGAGTCAATTATATATATCAGATCCCTTGAGAACAGATGAATGAGAACATTTCCAGTGTGACATGCAAGATGCTCATCCTGTCCCAAAACACATCCCAGTTTCCAATCCAGGACCTGCTTGGTTTAGTTTTCTCTCTCTCCTCCTTTTCTTGTCATTTCTGTGTCTTCCGGCTTCCCTCCACCAAAGAACTGTTCTTTAGGGGAAAAGGAGATGAAAACATGATTGTTGCTGACTTTGCCCATCTGGAAATCCACCTGTTTGAGATACCAGCACTGTGCATCGGTGGCTGCGCCGGCCAACCACCGCCTTCAACCCGACCGAACAGAAAAACACACGTGTGCTGATTATTAGCTTATTCAAGCTGTTTATCAGTGCTAGCCACTGATGCATAACTTAGCTGTGGGCTTCACTGCATTCTCAAGTTGACCCTCATCTGTTAGAGACACACCTCACTGCCAACAGTGTTCACTCGTCTGCCTTCACACACATGAACCTGAGTAACATCCGTCCTTAATCCAGAGGCTTTAATATGATGTGGGCCCACCCTTTGCAGCTACAACAGCTTCAACTCTTCAGGGAAGTCTTTCCACAGGTTTAGGAGCGTTTATGGGAATTTCAGACCGTTCCTCCAGAAGCACATCTGTGAGGTCAGACACTGATGTTGGAGAGAAGGCCTGGCTCACAGTCTCCACTCTAATCCATTCCAAAGGTGTTCTATCAGGCTGAGGTCAGGACTCTGTGCAGGCCAGTCAAGTTCTTCCACCCCAAACTGGCTCATCCATGTCTTTATGGAGCTGCTTTGTGCACTGGTGTGCAGCCATGTTGGAACAGGAAGGGGCCATCCCCAAACTGTTCCCACAGAGTTGGGAGCATCAAACTGTCCCAAATGTCTTGGTATGCTGAAGCATTCAGAGTTCCTTTCACTGGAACTAAGGGGCCGAGCCCAACTCCTGAAAAACACCCCCACACCATAACCCCCCCTCCACCAAACTTTGGAAACCCATCCCATGAAGCTCTCTGCACACTGTTCTTGAGCTGATCTGAAGGCCACATGAAGGTTGGAGGTCTGTAGTGATTGACTCTGCAGAAAGTTGGTGACCTCTGTGCACCATGACCCTCAGCATCCACTGACCCCGCTCTGTGATTTTACGTGGCCTACCACTTCATGGCTGAGTTGCTGGCGTTCCCAATCGCTTCCACTTTGTTATAATCCCACTAACAGCTGACTGTGGAATATTTAGCAGTGACTGGACTTGTTGCACAGGTATCATCCTATCACGGTACCACGCTGGAGTTCACTGAGCTCCTGAGAGCGACCCAGTCTTTCACTGATGTTGGTAGAAGCAGGCTGCATGCCTAGGTGATGGTTTATACACCTGTGGAAGGGACTGGAACACCTGGACTCAGAGATTTGGAATGAATACTTCTGGCAATATAGTGTATTTAGAAATAAGAGAAAAATATGACAAGAGGCATATACCAGCAAAGACCCAGTGTTTCCATCCATCCATCATGCTGGATGCCCTTCCTGATGTAACCCTAACCCATTTGTTCAGGCTTCAGACTGCATTTTTGTCTTATACCTCTTTAAGTTTAAGGCATCATACATGCATAAATTTGATCACAGCCTTGTGTGCAAATATCATCATCGTTAAGTTGTGGGTATAAATTTCCACGTCTACCTTCTGCAAAAACACGTGTATTGCATAAAGAATATTTATGTGAATTTGATACAAACACACCCTGTATGATGTTTTTGCTCAAGATCACAAATTTCTGATGAATGTATGGTGTTCTCAGATGCACTCTGTGTTATCTCTAAAAGCATCAGCAGGGCCTGTAGGTGAGGGACATGACTCCTTACATTCCTCCACACAATGGCAGGGGCTGCGTTTTGTCGCCACAGAAACCATTAGTTTCTTGGCAACATTTCGATCATCTCTAGCTGAGTTTAAAATCAAATCTAATGATGGCATTTCAGCGGTTGAGTGAAATGAGAATCTTGGCGAGCAAAGTGCTGGTAATGGCTTTGGCGGGCGTATAAAACATACGTGCGCACGTGTGCATGTGTGTGTGTGTGTGTGGCGGGGGGGGTATTGCACAGAAAACTTTGCCGTCTTTGCTCTCAGATAAGATAAAAACTGCAGAGACTTCCAGCAGCTGCTCACACGTGCTTCATAATTAGACGTTTGAGTCCTGTCATGTGTAATGGTCTCAAATGATGAGCGTTAAAAGGATACCGTGCATCATCACCATCATAAATGTCAGTCTATTAAAGTAAAATAACATTCCTGGCGTGCAGCAGCAGCAGTCGAGCCACTAGTTGTTTACCCGTATTAGTGATTCACCCACTCAGACTGACCTCTGCACCTCCCAAACTGATGCCGTTTTTAATTAGTCATTATTAAGCAACTGCTCAGCCGAAGGAAATGCAGAGTGATCTTTTCAGACACTGGATGCTTTAAGCCTCTACATGTAAAAGCCACCGTTTTGCCATCATCATCATCATCATCATCACTGTTATTGTGGTCTGGAGATGCCTTATTTGTATATAATGCTATGGAAGGTTCTCCCTTAAATACATCTCCCTGCTTATTTTTCTGTGTAGCGCCGTCACATTCCCTGAGGGTAAACCAATTTACATTCTTGTTTTGCTCTTCAGATCCATGCCAGTTTCCATGACAACATAGTTTCACTTTTTCATCCTCTCTGTCTTACTCCCTCTGTCTCCCTCCTCTCTCTCGCTGCTCTCTCTCTCATTTCCCACTGCTCCTGTCTTATGTTCTCTTGACCTTCCTCCAGTGTTTTTTTTCTTTCTCTCTAAATACCAGCACCCAAATTCCTCCTCTCCTCTCGCTTGCTCACCTAATTGAGCTCATTCCTCTGCTTGCCATATACAAGCAGAGAATAATGGGCTCAGATAAAACATGTCTCCGGGGGGAGGGGGGATGAATGCAGAGCATCTTTTTACATTTTCATCATAATATACAAACGCAGCACGCTCTGCCTGCAGGCTGTTAAACATCTTTGAGCTGGTGATGCCTGCAGATTAAAATGACTGAATTAAAAACAATGTGCAGCAGAAGATTTTTTCCCCCCTCTTGATTAATAAATTACACTTGTTTGACAATTAGTGTGTCTGCACTCTTAAGAGAATGACAAGGGAAGCATGATGCCATAATCAAATAACTGTATATTTGCTTCGATTAGTTATTTAAATCCACTTTTTCACCAGTAATGAAAGAATGTGGACTTTACCTACCCAGTGGAATAATCAGAAACCTCAAGCTATTTGATTTCTCAGTGCTGCCAACAGGTGTGACTGCACTCCTTCGTCTTATTAACGTCGGACCTTTCTGTCTCGTCTGGAAAGAGAAGGTCGAGGAGACGATGGCGTGCCACCTCTGACTCCACGTCTGCTGGTCACAGAGTCTCAACAGGTCAACATGTTTCGATACGTGATTATTTTCACAGCTCCTCCTCCGGTCTGTTTGAGGCCTTCCTCTGAGATTTCGCTGCGCCCTTCCTTAATATTCAACTGTTTGTCTTATAAAAACAGGGCGGGATTTCTTTCTTACTCACCCCGAGCGTGACAGTCTTTATTCCTACACTGCCGGTGACCAAAGAAAAAACAAAAAGAGGCAACTGTTGAAGGTGCAATTTCAGTGAATGGAGTAAATCTGGACAGGGGGGCTGTGTGATGTGCTTTGCTCCTGAACAATGTCTCTTGATTATGGCAGTTTGGGTGAGGTTTGGCAGCAGCCATCAGGGGGAAATTGCGGATGTCTTTGCTGCTCCTGGATATGACCCACCATTTCTTTGATTTGTTTAAAACACCGTCAGTGAGAAACGCCTTAAAGTTCACCTGAGGCACCTTTACCAAGCCTACTTCTGCTACCCAAACCACTAGAGGGAGCATTCAGCTGAGAAAGAGACAGGGTTTAGCAGTGCAACAACTGGATCCTCACTCTGAGTAACTTTATAATGGTTCCCCAAACATCCAGTGGAGCTCTCTCTAACTTGTTTCTGCTGATGGGTGGCTGGAATCAGAGGCTTCTGCTGCATTATGGTGTCCATTAGGGAGATGGTGTGAGATCTGAGATGGAAATGGTGATTTCCAAGACGGCACAGGTCTAATCAAATGGAAATAAAACACTTAACTGAGTAATTCTCCGAATTTTTTTAAAAAAGCATTTGAAGTCTGCAAATCTAAATTTTATTTCAGGGTTCTTAGATCAGCATCGTCTTAAAGGAAAATAAATATCCAGATAATCTGAAGGGAATGGGGCGCATCCCACCCTGAGGCAGCGCACAAGTCCAGAAGTCCAGCATGACATATCAGCACAGTGACATACGGATGCCCGTGTGGCCACACTAATTATTGTCAGCGGCTGGGGAGTGATACGGACTCGCAGAGAAATGCAACGTCCTGCCCTTCTACATCTTGAATAGTGGGAGTCATGAACCGCTGCAAGGTGACGCGTCCTCTGATTTCCACCGAAACTTCAACCTAGACGCGCCGTGTTATTAATCATCATCCGAACCGCCGTCAAACGGCACCAGCTCCTTTCCCCTATCAAACAACAGGATCGGGACCATCTTGCGCAGTGGTACGGCGGACGGAGCAAGCGGTGGCGGCGGCAGCGGCCACTCCGGGGAATGTCGATTGGCCGTCAGTCCTGACATCGGCCTCTTCTGATCTCAGACGGCGGCCAAATGGGGTAGAGTACACAGCATTTCAAAACACTGTCACTGCCGAGGCATGCTAGCTGTTCGCACGTATTTCGGAGCTGTCTTCGTAACGTGCCGACCCGCGTAACTTTCCCTTCCTTTTAGGAAGTCTTCGGGTCGCTAGCAAGCCAATAACAAAGTTCAAATCCCATTAGCTAGCACTGGCTCGCTTGCAGATGTGTGTGCTACGGCAACGTCAGCTTACGAGCGAGTAGCCTAGCGAAGACATGAATTAGCATGCTAAGTTAGCCCGTGGACCTGGCTGGCGCAGCAAGTCTCCGCTCAGGAGCGCTGGTTGGGGTTCACATCAGGGGCATGTGTCCTTAAATTCTCCTAACGAGAATACGGTGCTTGCTCAACTTCATGTTTCCCCGGCCCCCGTGTGCCGACGGGAACACTTTAATCCAGATGTGTAAATTACCAATATTAGCTTGACCGCTAGCTAATCTGACAGACTAAGCTGCATTTGAATGGTTTTGTGCTAAACAGCTAAAGCGCGTTCAGTGGGTGACAGGCTGCGTAACGATACCTGTCAGTGGAAGCACAGCGGGGGCATGTAGGCACCGACGTGCCGCTAATACCCCAGCTGCTGAACTACCGCTGTCTGCCACCTCGCTCTTACCCCAGTCAGCGTTATTTTAATGCAGGGAAACGACCTTTGTTTTAAATTATTTTACTTTAATGGGCATGCCTGCTCCGCTGTGTTTCAGATACACGACGGCAGCAGAAGCGTGCTATAGCAAGATTATTATGTTAATGCAATTATAACACGCGTACCCTTGTAAAAACACAACAGTAATTACAGTTTTAGCGCTAATTGCTGTGGTGCAGCTTGTTAAGGGTTTGCATAATTATTGAAGCACACACACACACTTCTCCCTTCCTCTGTTTTTCTTCCTCTCTCTACATATACATACCACACCATACCATACCATATACATACATATATATATATATATACATATATACATACATATATATAAAATGTGTGTGTGTGCGTGTTTGGTCTCAAGTAAACTTATCCCATGGTCCTGCCAGTTCAGCCTGTTGAATGCAGTGTGACAGTAAAGCAGGAAAAAGATACTAAAGCTTTTCTCTTTTTAGTACTTAGCCTCTGCTCATGTGTGCACAGGCGCTCCATGCTGTGTGTGTGTATCTACAATATCCTGGTGAGCTATATATAGCACCTAACAGAGTTTGCAACTTGATCCGAATTGTCTTTCAGGACTTCGGTGCCCTCCGTTTCTTTCCACTGGAAGCGAAACATCTCTCAGCATCTTTTCTTTTTCTTTGTTTTTTTCTTTGTTTATTTTTTACCTGAGGGTTAATCCACAGCTCACCTGTAGGCCTTCATTCACTCAAGCCCGTTTCTTTTTTCCTTTTTTGTGCCTTTGTTTTTGAATGGCTTTTGTCCTCGGGGCTGTCTAAATGAGGCTGTGGTGAATAATGATGGAAATTTTGGGCAAAGCAATTAATCCAGTATGTAAGGGCTTAATGGACTAAATGTTATTGGCATTGCTTTTCACTACATGTACACACTTAAGTACACAAGTATAAAACAAGTGACAGTGCCCAGTGATGATTTGGCAATCTTCCTGTAACAATAGAAAGGAAAGAAAGCATAAGTAAGCATGCACTGATTGATTATATTCTAGACGTAAATGAAAAGTCTGTTTCCTGTCTCCCTGTTAGTCCAGAGTTGATTTGAATGAACACGTTCACGCAGACACAGATTTGGAGAGCTGCTGACAAAGTGTTTCTTATCTGGTTAGGTGATCTGAGAACTTTGGGGTGAGTTACAGGGAGCACTGCTAAGGTGAGCTATGAAAGAATAATGTGACATTGAGAACGTTTCCACACCGCTGAATATGCTGTAGACCCACTGGGGCGGGGTGGGGGGGTGGGGACTCAAAGTGAAAGCACACTATGACACAGGCACACAGTTCATATTAATGTCACAGTGCTGTTGTGTTTCTGTGCCTTTCCGTGTGCTTATCTTTTGCATGTTTTGCATGCAGTCCTGTCAGTGGCTCGTGCTGACCAGTGTCTGCTGGTTCTCAGAGCTCTCAGATGACATTAATACCCTTTACTCACACTAGGTGCACTCAGAGCTGTGCATTCGGGCTCTTTTAACTTTAGTTTGTTTGGTCAGGTGAGAACGGTGCCATTTGAACTCTACACAACATGACAACAGTGAGCATTAAGGTTTTAGTCCTTTTCCACGCAAACCGGGATGCTGCTTAGATGTGAGAATGGACCTTGAACCAGCTCCAGGTTAGATGCTTTAAGCTGTTGATGCGAGAACATGAATGTTCACATCTGTTTTCTTCTTTTTTCTGCACTTAGGTTCGGAAATCCTTGTTAAAAGTGTAGTAGATGCTTCTGTAGAGGTATTATTGCTGTCAGGTTTGCTCCTGTTATACTCTGGAATTGTAGCACTACAGCTGGACTTAGAGGATTTAAGCTCAGTGTTATTCTGGATGATGTAAAGAGGAAGATTTTTTAATCAAAGTAAATATTTCTAATACAAAACCAATTGTAGAAGTGCTCCAGAGCTTACATTCTTCCTTTCCCAGTCAGTCCTAAACTTTAGTCAGATCTAACGTTTACTGTGATTTAGCCAGCGAAGGCTGTGCCAGTGCTTAGACGATCTGGAGGTAGTTTCCCACCTTGATTCTAGTAATTGCAAGTCAAGTGGGTTTTCCTCTGGGTTTTCTAACCCCTTCTACCACTGCTTCAGGGCAGTCACCTTTCTGCTTCTGACCAGCTAAAGGTCATGGTGATATCATAGACCTCCTGTGTACCAGTTTAGTGAAAGGGGATATCATTAAGGCCAAGCTCTGGTCGCTGTTTATGGTCAGTTCATTTCTGTTTTTGGGAAGAAATCCTCAAATGGTCTCCAGAGGGACACCAGTTCTGTTACCATCCATCCAGTTTCTCCTGCTTATCCAAACCTTTATTGTTGGGAGTAGCAGACCTCCATCCTCCCAAACCACCTCCCCCAGCTTTTCTGGGGGGACGCCGAGGCTTTCCCTCTGCAGCAGAGAGACATAATCCCTCCAGGGTGTCCCGGGTCTGTCCCAGAGTCCCCTTCTTCTCACCTAACAGGCATCAAGGAGGCATTCTGCTCACGCTCCCCAACCACATCAGCTGCCTCCTTCCAATGTAGATGAGCAGTGGTCTACCTCCCTCCCTTCTGAATGGCTGAGCTCCTCACCATGTAAATCTCATCATCAAAACAGTGAATGCATGGGAGCGTGTGGTCCTCCACTCCATTTTTTTGCGACTGCGCAGGCTTTCCTCTGAGATGTTACACCCCAGGTGACGTAGGTCACAGTAGATGTTACACCCAGGTGACGTAGGTCACAGTAGATGTTACACCCAGGTGACGTAGGTCAAAGTAGTTATCGGGAAAGACGTCTCTCCATCAGCCATCGACTGCAGCAGTGTATAATCAAAGGGACAGCCCTTTGGAGGAATTCAAAAGATCTAAATTAATATTAATATATCCTATATGATAGACAATTTGTTGCATAAAACCTATTTTAATTATAGTCCTCTTTGACCTAAGTGGATAAACGTTGTGTCTGGTTGCACGGACTGGTCGTCCTCTCCTGTGCAGACTGGGAAATGTGTGTTCAGCTCGACACTGAAAGGCTTCTGTCCCTCAGTCTTCCATTTCCAGCTGCTTCTGTGCTGTAATGCCTGCCTTCTGTCTGCAGTTCAGTCTTTTTCTTTGCTCCAGTTGGCTTTCTTCCCAGAATGTGCTGGAAAGGATACAACCCTTGACCCTCTGTACAAAATGAGACCAGAATTTCCCTATGAGCCGAGGCAAAAAACCATGAGTTGCGCGCCTGCAGGCTTCGTACTAAGTGGTTTCCAAACTGCTGTGGAGATCTTTGCCACTGTATGGAACAGGCAACGGGTCTACGTGTGAAATGCTTACATTTCCAGGCCTTCCCAGCTCAGACTGCACGAGGCAAATATGTGGGATATCCACCCCGATTCTGGCTCATACAAATGAACTCAGGTTGTCCTTCCTGTTGTCACTGTTCAGTTAGGCCTGTTACATCAAAAGGCAGCAATGCTGCAGGGCTTTGCAAATAAATGCTCCACCTACCTCAAAGTTATCAGCAGCTTATAAGGCTGATCCAGGAAATTAACCTTTCTACTGTAATACACTGAAACAGGTCTGAGCTCACTGAATAAGAAAAAGAAATTTGATCTCTTGTTGATAAAACTAACCAAAAGCTTAAAAGAACTCAGAGACTAACTTCCCTCATCCCCACAGGGATTTAACTTTCTTCAAAACATTAGCCAAATGGTTTGGAGACTTTTACAAGTCACTGTAGGCCATTTGTTTTGGAAGCCATCCATCCTCCAGTAACTTGGGTTTCCATTGGATGCTGGTGTGATGCATGTTAAAGTCCATTAGATCTGCTAACCCGTTAACTGGTCAAGTGTTCCAAGTCTAATTAGCTGTGTTTGGGGGGGGTTTCCTCTCTTCTTGCTGCTTCACAGATCCTTTGGTCTGTATATGGTAATTACATACATGTATTCGTATACATTTGCACATGTGCATGTGTGAACGCAGGGGTGACTAATTAAAGGAAAGACAGTTATTCTGGGTAAGGCTTGCAGAGCGTCCTTCCTGAAAGTGTCACTGCAAAGCAATCCAAAGATGTTCTGAGTGTCCTGGAAGAAGCCATTCCCATCAGGATAGGAATGGCTTCTTCCAGTGATGGCGTTGCCCCTTCGGTGGGCATCGTGTTCTTGGGTTTACAGTGGACGTGATGTGAATCACACATTATGGCCTTCGCGGGCATCAGACCTCAGCTGGATACTTATGGAAGGACATCTTTTTAGCACCTTTCTGTCCCTGCAGTAGAGTTCCAGAGACTTTGAGAATTAATGCTAATATGTGCATATAACACTAAAAACACTAAAAACCCTGTTTTGTTGTTTGATTGTTGGTTTTTGGTCCTTATAATTTGCTGCTTGTTACATCTGTGTAAGTTGGAAAATTAAAAGGGGAAGTGTTTGTCTTGACACGACTTCCGCTTGACTTGAAATGTTTTTTCTTTTTTTGTAGCCTTTGCACTATTGCAGGACCTTTGCTCTGCACATGGTTAGTCTATATTTATACTGTGCTGTGACATGTTTTGTTTCCACGGCAATCTGCCACAACAGCGGCTGTCACCTGTGCCCTGTCCCACAATGCACTGCAGTTTACCACTAGAGGTACTATAAGCAGAGTGACACAGAAGGCAGCTCTGAAGCTTTTAATCAAAGCTAGACGAGCAGAGTCCTCTGGTTTTTAGCCTGAGATGGTGGCAGGAGGAGGAATGGAACAACGGTTGCAGCAAGAAACACATGCTAATATGGTCGAATGTGGTCAGTAATTCATAAACAGGGAGTTTATGAATTACTGGGGAGGGCTAAAGAAAAATGCAGTGTGCATTTATCCTTCTTGTTTCCTCCTGGAAAACCTCTCAACATTTTCCAGTTGTGCTTCATTTTTTTTTTTTTTTTGTCTGCAGCCTCATGTGGCAAAAACATGGTTTCCTTCACTTCAAAAATATGACGTTTGGCTTTACTGCCTCTGTGCAAACAGCATTCAGATCGGCTGCATTTTTTAACATGGTCAGTAGTTTCTCTGATGATATGCTGTCAGTTTTTTTCATCATCAGATATGGACGGTGGTTTCCAATTAAGTGACCCTTTAACGTTTGAGACCCAAGAGGGGAAAACTAGTGTGAACACATTTTTAAATTGCAACAGAAGTTTCAAAATTGGAAACATCACTCACTGGAGAAAGTTTAAAGGATGTAATTTATGTGGCGCGACAGCAATGCTCACTTAAAATGTACTGATGGCTGTCAGTTTGACATTACTGCTCTCACTTATTCAGTTTTTTGTAAGTGAAAGTTGGCAGGACGTGATGGCTGATTCAACATATTTAAGCACTTGTCATTCCTGTTGATTTGCTAAAGTTGCATGGCTTGCAGATCAATTTGGCTGCTGGACGCTGACAGAGCAATGTTGCATTTGCCTTTCAACTTTGTCTCTTCCCTTTGATTGTGCTTTTATTAGCCATGAGCAGCTGAGAGGAGTGTCAGGTGAGATAGGTAGGAGATGAATTGATCTCCAAAAGGCATAAAGTTAAATAGGAAATATTCTTGGCAACATTGTAGGTGATGCGAGCAACCCTTTCACTCTCAGATAATGTTCACCGAGATCTCCAGTCTTACATGGCTTGTTAAAGCTGTGGCTTTTTCACAGTTGCCCACAGGGAAGGTCAGGTTTATTTAAACTAGAAGTCCTCAGCAGTCAGCATCCGTGGGCTCCTCTAAGTGGCTGTCCAAAATACTGAAAATGAAAGTGATTCATATCCACAAACCAGGAGAAGGCAGTAAGAACATGGCCAAGAGGATAGCGCCACCAATGGCCCCACCCATGTGCTGTTCAAGTCATCCATTTTTGAGGGGCAGCTGATCAGAAACTTACAGGGGGCTAAAACGGCTTGCTCGAGAGCTTGGGTGAACTGAGGATCTGCATTAAAGCAGAATAGGATAACTACTCGAGGAGCTTAATCTTATGCATTTCACATACTTTGTATGTTCTGTGTATTTCTACATTTACAGATATTTTTCTTCTTTTCTTTATTTCACTATCTCACATTATCACAGTGCGTCCCAATCAAAGCATTCCTGCACACCCACCTTCACTGTGATCACTGGCTGTCATGGTTGTTTCTACATTCTTAAATAAAAGGCTGCAAAGCTAGCTGGGTTACATCACGTTAATAGAATTTGTCACTGCCCATTATATAACTCACAGGTAGATTAACCAGGGCAAAGACTGTGAAGTAGTCTCTGGGGAAAGCGGTTAGTAGTGATAAAGGTGAGAGTTTTGGGCTTGTTTACAACCTTTGTACATGGAGTTTTATGTTAGCATATAACACACTTTTAACATAAACGCAGTCAAGCATCAGAGATGTTTATGGGCAGTGTCAGGATTTTTAAAAATTCAGTCTGGAAGGTTAAATTCTTTCAAATACTGAATTAGTGTTAAATCATTTTTTCCCACCTCATGCTGGTGTGTTTGATTCAGAAGTTTCTTATAGTCCTGAGTGATTTCTTAAAAATGCAACTCACAATGAGGGACTGCTGTTATTGCAAAGGAAGGTGCACAGATGGTTAGATTTTAGCCTTAAGTATTCACTCACCATCCAGGTGTGATTGACTCTGCAGGTGTTCCAGTCCCTTCCACAGGTGTATAAACCAACACCTAGGCATGCAGACTGCTTCTACAAACATCAGTGAGCTCAGTGAAGTCCAGCGTGGTACCGTGATAGGATGATACCTGTGCAACAAGTCCAGTCACTGCTAAATATTCCACAGTCAGCTGTTAGTGGGATTATAACAAAGTGGAAGTGATTGGGAACGCCAGCAACTCAGCCATGAAGTGGTAGGCCACGTAAAATCACAGAGTGGGGTCAGTGGATGCTGAGGGTCATAGTGCACAGAGGTCACCAACTTTCTGCAGAGTCAGTCACTACAGACCTCCAACCTTCATGTGGCCTTCAGATCAGCTCAAGAACAGTGTGCAGAGAGCTTCATGGGATGGGTTTCCATGGCAGCTGCATCCCAGCCTTCCATCACCAAGCTCAGTGCAAAGAACCTGACTGGCCTGCACAGAGTCCTGACCTCAGCCTGATAGATCATCTTTGGGATGGATTAGAGTGGAGACTGTGAGCCAGGCCTTCTCTCCAACATCAGTGTCTGACCTCACAGATGTGCTTCTGGAAGAACGGTCAGAAATTCCCATAAACACTCCTAAACCTGTGGAAAGACTTCCCTGAAGAGTTGAAGCTGTTATAGCTGCAAAGGGTGGGCCCACATCATATTAAAGCCTCTGGATTAAGGACGGATGTTACTCAGGTTCATGTGGATGTGAAGGCACTCGAGTGAACACTGTTGGCAGTGTGGTCTATTTTGAACGTGCTAATCATAAGCTCAAGTGAAAACGGTCTTGGATGGTGAGAACTCATTTGAACAGAGAAGAGCATCTGTCATTAGTCCAGCGGCCCTCTGGAGAAGTCACAGCAAACTTTTTCACTTCCAGCAGTGTTATTGATGTGACTCTTATACTCTGGGTCTGCTGCATTCATAGCTGGTAGCCTCCGACTTTGTATACCTTTGCCAGTAGACCGTGTAAGGCGAGGGTTTTGGTTATCAGACCTTCACAGAAGAAACATTTAGTGAAGTCACACGTGTTGTGTTAGCCGTGGCCTTGTCCTAAGGTGCAGCACAGAACAGCAAATCACATGTAACCTGGTTTCCTTCTCTTAAATGCATTTTGACTGGCGCCAAGTGCAAATGCAGTTTGTTAAACAGCTGATGTATAAAAAGTCAGTGTAACCGTACGTGCTCCTGCCTCACACACATTATTCTTTCATTAGCACGTTGGCCTCAGCGTTTACCGCTGGTGACCAACAGAGCAGTGCTGTGTATTCATATTTTGTTCTCTCCATGACCTTGCCGGGTTGTGCATGGGTAAAGATTGCATTGAGGCTTTCTGCCAGACTCTCCGAGAAATGGCTAACTGTATTTTAAGCCAACGATCTTTTCCTAAGCCCAACTTTATATTTTTATTGCCCAAACTGCAGCTGAACGCTGAAAGTTTGTAGCATTTGCAGAAGAGTCGCAACAGTGTCCTCGGTGGCCAGAAGTTGACATTTGCGGTGGTGTGTTAAAATCTCCCGGGCACGGGACTGTCTCAATACAAACCAGCAATTACACTTACCACAATAAACAGGCAACTCAGTGTAACGGAAAGCATAGTTTAGATATCTGTTATCAGTTGAGTAAAGCAGATCCTATCTCAGCTAAACCTCTGTTGAATGGGCTCACTTGTCTCATGAGCAAAAACTATCAAGTTTACAGCTACCAACCAAACAGGAAGCAGTCAGCACTGTAAGATAGGTTGTTGCTGCTGAATTCTTAAATTATGCCGAGCTCATACAGTTGAGCCGCGTTTCAGTTCAGGGTTCGGCGCGGCAGTGATGCAGTGTGTGAACACATTTTTAACAAACAGTGATCAGAAAGTAGTCACCCCCCCCCCGTTTTACCCCTCCTCTCCTGTGCTTGCAGGGCCTTGTATCCTGTAATCTGCAGAGTTTGGCTCTTTTCCCCAGGAGATCATAGCTGCTTACCCAGGTTGCATACTGCCAGAACAGGCACTGGAGGGGCGAGCTGAAATGAAAGAGGTGTCATTGTACCATCTAAATGACTTTAAAGCTTTTTTAAGCTCTGTGTGACCCACACTGGGATTGGATGCATACACAGCACTAACCTGTGATTGCTGCACTGTTATCTTAAATTTCACCACAGGTTTTCCTGAGCATACAGCAAAGAACATCCCTGGATTTCCTGCTAAAAAGTAAAATATAACAAGCATTTTCCACACTGGGAGTCAAATCCCTTTTGGCAAATATATTCAAAACACTCAGCAAACCTCAAGATTTAACTGAGAGCAATGCTGTTTGTTTCCAGTGATGTCTGAGAGAGTGTAAGTGCGTATGTGTGGGTGTGATGGCCTGTGCTATGTGTGCTTATCATGGCTGTGTGTATACTGGCTTTACATGTAAACATCATGTTTTGTGGATTTTAAAACTCATCGAATTATTCCCGTAACTTGTTTGGACGCATCTGGACCAGATCCAGTTTTCAGACTGAATTTGCTTCTCAAACAACTTGTGCAAACGGCAAATGAGGAACATTTTTATTCCTTACTGCATTAGTCCTAGCCTTTGCATGAGCACATGCCCAGCTTTAAAAACAGCAGCAACTCTAGCAACATGTTAAATCTAAAGTGTATTAATAAGGAAGACAATAAGGCAAACCACATTACAATGAACACAATAATGTGGGCCCTCATTCTGTTTCTGTGCTGCAGACAGCAGCGCTCGAACTGAAATCTAGCAGTGAGATTTTGCACACTGTAATTTTAAGGTAACGCAGTAAATATTGTGCACATCAGTATATAACCTTTAACTGTACACACCCAGCTATGCTCAGTGTAAGACAATAACTCTTTTTTTGTTGTTGTTGTTGCAACCAAAGGCGACATCCTTTAAAATACAGTTATTATCTCTCCTCTCTCACTTTGAAAGAATGGTATAGCATTTTATAGGCTACAATACACATGACATGACTTCACTGAGTAACTTTAAATGAGATTGAACTCATTCACTAAATAAATGTTATCTTTTTTATTTATTGTCTATTTTACCCACCTTATTTACATACTTAAGGATGGGCTAATTAGTATAAAGTAGGGATGCGCCGATCCGATATTCAGTATTGGTATCGGCAGATATCCAAATGTAAAATATATCGGACATAAAAAAAGTGGTATCGTGCCATCCCTAGTATAAACGCATCATTTTGGTGCAGTTCAACACTATAAATAACTTCCTCTGTTAGCTGCAAGCACAGGTTAAACAAAAGCTGAAGTTTATAGCTTTAATGAAGGAAGGCTGTATTGTAGTATTGCAGTATAATAGAGTGCATTGGTTGAAACTAAGCTGGCATTTTCAGACTCTTGGAACACTGGGATATTTGAAAAAGAGACAATTCAAATAGAGACACACTTCCTGTCAGTCTGCATCAGCCCACTGAGTGAACATTTTATTTAAATGGCTGCTCAAAGAGGCTTAATAGTTGACATTTTCAGATGAAAAGCTGAAGTGTCATAACTCAGAAAAAAAAGAAGACCTCTGCATCAGAGCTGGCACAGTAGGAGAAATTGCATTATTGTATCACTTCCTGTTCCTGTTACAACACACAGTGGTGTTTTGAGTGGCTCGTTTAATTACAAACCATTAGATGACTTATTTCATAATGTAATCTTCATGTGCTTTATCTGAAGCACACTCTGTAAGTTATATGCATAGTATTCACTTATTGTTTTTAGGGATTCGCTAGCTTAGCATAGATATTAATTCAATCCAGTTCATTTCAGTTTTATTTGTAGCCCGCCAAATCACAACAGTCGCCTCAAGACACTTTATATTGTAAGGTGAAGACCCTTCAATAATACAGAAAAAAACCAGCAATCAAAACACCCCCCTATGAGCAAGCACTTGGCGACAGTGGGAAGGAAAAACTCCCTTTTAACAGGAAGAAACCTCCAGCAGAACCAGGCTCAGGGAGGGGCAGTCATCTGCTGATGGGAGAGAGACAGGACAGAAGACGCAGTGTGGAAGAGAGCCAGAGACTAGCTTTTTATTTTTCTCAGTTTTATTTGACTCACTAGCAGCATGGCTTCTTCTCCGGTCCCTCCTGCACTTTCCTGCTCTGTGTGTCACATGTTTAGTTACTCCTCGGCCTCCTTTCGCAGTAACAATACTTGTAATAAATGTGGCCTGTTTGTAGCTCTGGGGGCCAGGCTCAGGGAATTAGAAACTCGGCTCCGCACCCTTAAAAATTCTGTAGAGCGCCGGGCTCCTGTAGTATGTGCGAACCAAAATAGCTTAGCCACCGTTAGCTCTTCCCCAGCAGATCCCGAGCAGCAGGAGAATCAGGAGGAGGAGCAGCAATCTTTCACTCCTGCTTATTAACCAATCAGAGACCCAGACAGTTTTAATTCATTTGGAATCCCAACTCTTAGCCTTGTCTACCCTAATTGGAAAACTCAAAAAATAGTTTTATTTATTATCTATTGTTCACCAGTTTAGGTGTGAATGTGAGTGAATGGTTGTCTATCTCTCTGTGTTAGCCCTGTGACAGGCTGTAGACCTGTACAGGTGTACCCTGCCTCTCGCCCTGTGACAGCTGGGATAGGCAGAAAAGGTTTTTGAGTCTGAGTTTAATTGATAATTATGTTAACTCTGATTTGGATACATAAACACACTATAATTCTCTTCATCGTACAATAAAACACGACAGTGTGTCCTGTTGTATGGAGACAGTGCATATAATGAAACTATATTTTTACTCTATGCATATTTAGATCTGTCAGTCAGCATCATTAAGAATATCTCACCTGGAAAGGAAACGTGTAGCTGTACTTTCAATGATCTTGATCTACCAGTTTTATTTGTTTGTTTTATTTTGCTATGTGTGTTGGCATGTTCTTTTGCACAGTGAAGACTTCATTATACACCATCTCTTCTCTTACTCCTTGTAAGAAGCTTATGTGTGAAATTCATCAGCATCTTTCTAGTAACGTTTCTATTAAAAGACCAATATTTTAGACTTTGAGAAACATATGAGAACACCATATTTGAGAACACCAGCAATAACTATAGGAGGCATGTTTGATGAGGAAAGCTGCAGTCTGTGTGACCAGATGGAGCGCTGCAGTCTTGTCAACATGGACAGAAAAACTAGACTGAAATTAAAATGTTAAACTTGACAGGAATGACACGGTGGGAGGAAAAGGGAGACGGTCTCCCTTACGGAATATTACCTTTATTAATCGCCAGGTTGATCTGATTTATTGCATCGTTCAAGTGTCACATAATTAAGCACTTACCACATCTCAAGTTTGACTTTTAAAATGTATTGTGCTTGTGTGACGGGGTCAGCATGTTTGTGTTTGAACTTTGTGTTGTTGGATGACCGCCTCGTTTCCAGAAAAGTAGAAATGTTTTGTAAAATGTAACAGAATGCAATTATTTGCATTTTTAAAGCATTTTAAAACTTGAGCATTTTCTTATTATTTATTAATTTGGAATTTGGAAGGTGGGACAACAAAAAAACTAGATGAGTTGAACAGTTATTAGAAAGCATTGCATCAATTTTCATTGTTATGCAGATGATACTCAGCTTTATCTATCCATGAAGCCAGATGATACACATCAATTAGTTAAACTGCAGGAATGTCTTAAAGACATAAAGGCCTGGATGACCTCTAATTTCCTGCTTCTAAATTCAGATCAAACTGAAGTTCTTGTACTCGGCCCCAAAAAACTTAGAAACATGGTGTCAACCCAGATACTTACTCTGGATGGCATTACTTTGGCCTCCAGTAACACTGTGAGAAATCTTGGAGTCATTTTTGACCAGGATATGTCCTTCAATGCACATATTAAACAAATATGTAGGACCACTTTTTTATATTTGCGCAATATTTATAAAATTAGAAACATCCTTTCTCAGACTGATGCTGAAAAGTTAATCCATGCATTTATTACTTCTAGGCTGGACTACTGTAATTCATTATTATCAGGCTGTCCTAAAAGCTCCCTGAAAAGCCTTCAGCTGATCCAAAATGCTGCAGCTAGAGTACTGACAGGGACTAGAAAGAGAGAGCAGATTTCTCCCATATTGGCTTCTCTTCATTGGCTCCCTGTTAAATCTAGAGTAGAATTTAAAATCATTCTCCTAACATACAAGGTCTTGAATAATCAGGCCCCATCTTATCTCAAAGACCTCATAGTACCATATCACCCCAATTGAGCACTTTGTTCTCAGACTGCTGGCTTACTTGTGGTTCCTAGGATACTTCAGAGTAGAATGGGAGGCAGAGCCTTCAGCTTTCAGGCCCCTCTTCTGTGGAACCAGCTCCCAGCTTGGATTCAGGAGACAGACACCCTCTCTATTTTCAAGATTAGGCTTAAAACTTTCCTTTTTGAGCAAGCTTATAGTTAGGGCTGGATCAGACGACCCTGAACCACTCCCTTAGTTATGCTGCTATAGGCCTAGGCTGCTGAGGGGGGGTCCCATAATGCACTGTTTCTTTTCATTCACCTTTATTTACTTGTTTATACTTCACTCTGTATTTAATCATTATTATTAATCTCTGGCTCTCTTCCACAGCATGTCTTTTGTCCTGTCTCTCTCCACTCAGCCCCAACCGGTCACAGCAGATGACTGCCCCTCCCTGAGCCTGGTTCTGCTGGAGGTTTCTTCCTGTTAAAAGGGAGTTTTTCCTTCCCACCGTCACCAAATGCTTGCTCATAGGGGGTCGTTTTGACTGTTGGGTTTTCTCTGTGTTATTGTAGGGTCTTTACCCACAATACAAAGAGCCTTGAGGAGACTGTTTGTTGTGATTTGGTGCTATATAAATAAAATTGAATTGAATTGAACAGTTCTGAAAAAGTTTTAGCCTCTAATTAGGTTTATTAGTAATAATGTCATTAAGACACTCGAGAATCAAAGGCCGAAAATCAATACTGAGGTCCTCGTGCTGCGCTGTGTTAATGTCATACACTCACTTTGTTAGGTACCTTGGATTCCTTTTGCCTTCAGAAGTGCCTGAATTCCCTGTGGCACAGATTGAACAAGGTGCTGGAAACGTCCCTCTGAGATTTTGCTCCGTACTGACATGATAGCATCACACAGTTGCTGCACATTTGTCTGCTGCACATCCATGATGCAAATTTCTTGTTCTACCTAATCCCAAAGGTTCTCTGTTGAGTTGAGATCTGGTGACTGTGGAGGTCATTTGAGTGCAGTGAACTCATCATGAGACATGGCTCATTATCCTGCTGCAAGCAACCATAAGAAGATGCATACACTGTGCTGATAAAGGGATGGACATGGTCAGCAATTATATTCTGGTAGGCTGTGGTGTTGAAAGGATGCTCAGCTGGTACTGACGGGCCCAGAGCGTGCCAAGAAGATATCCACCACACCATGACACCGCCACCAGGCTGAACCACTGACACATGGCAGGATGGATCCATGCTTTCGTGTTGTTTACGCCAAATTCTGATCCTACTAGCAGAAACTAAGACTCACCAGTCCAGGAAATGTTTTTCAGTGTTACCCAGGTTTGTTGAGCCCATGTGAATGTAGCCTCATTTTTGTGTTCTTAGCTGACATGAGTGGCACCTGGTGTGGTCTTCTGCTGCTTCGGCCCATCTGCTTCAAGATTTGATGCATCTTCAGAGATGCTCTTCTGCATACCTTGGTTATAGCCAGTGGTTATTTGAGTTACCGGTGCATTCCTAATAGCTAGAAGCAGTCTGGTCATTCTCCTTCGCCCTCTGGCATCAACTGCTGCTTGATATTTTCTCCTTTCCAGACACTTCTCTGTGAACCCTAGAGACAGTTGTGACGGTAAATCCCAGTAGATGAGCAGTTTCCGAAATACTCCACCAACCTAACAACCACGCCGTGGTCAGAGTCACTAGACGCATGCAGAGATTTGCTAAAGATGATATGATGCAGTACAGCGGTTAACATCCCCCTGCCCTAACTTTGTGGAAATGTCTTTCAAATAATTCTTATCTATGTAAACATTTTTAAAATATTTTTAAGTAGAATATACATACCTGTCAAGTCTCCCATTTTGGCCGGGAAACGCCCGTATTTTACCCCTCTGTCCCGCTGTCCTCCCGTATTATTATTTTCCCATAAGTTTCTCGTATTTTAATATAAGAATTTTAAAAAAGTATTCCTGTGCCGCTCCAAACTGAATTCTGTCACTAGCCTCGTGAGAACTGTCACCTGCAGTAGCCTGGGTGGCAGTTCTCGCGAAGGTTAGTGTACGAGCAAACCTGGAACAACAACTGGACCTCGGTCGGTGTTGCTTTTCAGACCCCCGTAGCTACTTTTTTTTTCTTTTTCAAAAAGGGACTAGCGACAGCGAAATCCTCCGCTGTTGCCCTGTTTTGTGTACATAAAGCCTTCTTACTGAGTCCCTTCGTGCACTTGGACACCAACCCCCAACCCCCGAACCTCACGTAAACACCGAGCCTGCCCACCCGCTCTCTCGGCTACCGTCCCCGGACCTCACTTCGGCCTTTATCGACCTTTGAGACAGCCGACAGCGAGATTTTCTTACTCAAGTTGGCAACAGTGGCCCAGATAAAGGAGGAGGGTTGAACTGAGCTAGCGGTCTCACCCCACAGTGTTTTTGTTAAATTTGACATTCTAACATTAAACAGTACGGGTCAGAATTGATCTGTGTAATGTGGGTCCAGGCAGAGCATTAAAGTTATTAAGTTACTTCATAAAGTTTACTTGTAGTTCTAGACATATTTATGGTGTTTCTTCTACATTTGTCTCTCCAAAGATGTTATTCCTCTCTCCTACAGCCTCGACTGCAACTACATGCAAATGACCAGTTATGCAAATTAGGCGATGATGTCATATAGCGACTTCTATTTTCAGCGGCGGAAAATTTCCGTATTTTTAAATACAAAACTTGACAGGTATGAAAATATGGTTTGCAGGTATTTACGTGTACATGTTACAGCGTCTCAGTCTTTGAGAAGCAGGATTGTACTGACAGAAGCTACCGAAGTGTGGGTTTTGGAACATCTGGTGCTTTATGTGTGAAACAGGAGGTCCAGGGTTTCTGATGCGGCAGGTCAGGAAGTCCAGCTCTGGAGCACCCGGGTGGGTGCTAGCTGTTAAAGATAAAGGTCATTACAAAGCAGTCACAAGGGTTACCGCTTAGTGGGAAGCTTTAATTGCACTTGCGGTTATATAAGACAACATTAATAACGTTAATTTTCACTTCACCTTCACCTTTCACTTCTCTCTGCTCGGTTCCCTCTGTGTTAGAGCGCAGGAGATGCACGCACCTCCGTGCACGGTGAAACAGGACAGAAGCATAGAGCAGTGCATGCCATAGATGGTGTAAAAGGTGGATGTAGCTACTCTGATGTCACCCGTTGGTTTGTGAAGTCCCATTTTGAAGACTCAAGCTGAGAGTTTCCACCATTGCTATCTTGGGTGTAAAAAACTGGATGTGATGTAGTACCTACCCGCTCATTAGCTTAAAAGAGTCTGAATTACTCAGTCTGAGCTGGAAGGAAATGAGTCTAGAGGAACAACCTTTAAAGAGCTAATAATCAGTTGCTTGTATTAATAATCTGACTTCGACCGTCTGAAGAGCAGCAGATGGATGTGTTAAAGTTAAAAACCTGATGAGATCTGTGCCACATAATTTGAATAGAAATCATCTGTAATAGTAGCTTGATGTGTGATTTTAAAATGTAACGGTTTAAATGACAACTTACTGCATTTCTTTTACTAAATAATTTTACTTTTATGCTGATTTTATGTTTTGATTGTGGGCTAGCTTCCTGTCTCTAACGCACTGAAGAAAAGCCTCTTTCTTTAACTGAACAGGGAAACATGCTTTGTTTGAGACCCGAGTTAAGCTTTAGTGTCTCCAGTAAAAAGGACTTGTCGAGTTATTTTACTGGGATGAGGGAAGATATTTATTTTCTTGCAGGAATGCATGGAAAAAAAAAAGAAGCCATTTCCCTAAAGGATTAGCACGCAACAGATACGTAACATCCTCCTGAACAGAAATGCATCCAGTCTCCGGTCACAAGGAGCATTACACTGTGTCCTCCATACATGTGGCAAGAAGTGGGGATAATGATACTGTTCACACAATGTTCAAGGCACGAGATTTACTTCAGCGACTCTTCACATTTTCCACCTTTGACGGTTTGAGCTGCTCCCTTGTTGCCTCAGCATGGCAGCTGCAGCATAAATGACAGAGTCGGCCTGATAACCACCAGACGGGTATTCCTTTTAACTGGGTCTTTCTTTTCGTGAGTGTCCATTTGAAGGTCAGCCCGTCACCGTATGATTAGTCTGCCTCCCCTTTGTGTTGCACAAAGCAGTGAGTCACACTTTGTCAACAGTTGCAACGTCTGACTGTCCCCGTTTGAGTTAATGAGTGATGAAATCCTCAGCCAGTGAACAAGGCACCCTCCTGTGCTGACTTGAGCTGGTGTTGGTTAATGACTAATGGGAGCATTGTGTTTACCATTACCTGTGAAGGTGAGTGAGTGCTACAGATGGCTGTTCTGGAGCGGGACAGCTGACCTGATCGACTGCGATTGTGTCATCGGTCAGAAATGTCTGCACGCCATCTGCGTGATGTCAGCCAAAAATCTGGCCCAGAGTCATCTGGGCTCTCTGGGGAGTACCGACGGCCTCTTGATTTGGTTGTTTGTCTAAATAGTCCAAAAATAAAATGCGTCAGTGTCTGGTAATTATTTTATCTGGTTTGTGCTTCGAGTGTGAAACAGGAATGAGTGTGTAAGTGAGGGAGACGGGGCCTGTGCCGCGCAGCAGTGTAGAATATGTGGTGGAGTTTTTGCGGTTTGCAAAGTGTTTGGCAGAGGGAGGGACCTCAAACATTGCTACTGAGCTGCTTCTGAGTTTCAGGTCCCTCCCCCAGCTCAGGCTCAGTTTTGCACTCTTTGCCTTAAAGGGACAGTTACCTCAGTGTCTCTTTGGCCTTACTCTCTTATCGGTCTTTGGCTTCCTCTCTTGTTTCCGTCTCATGATGCTGATTTTGACCCGCAGGTTGAGGACACATAACTTGCAGTGCTGGCTGTAAAGGTCGCCCTCTGCCTCTGCTGATGATATTCCTCTCTGATTGTCCCCTAGGTCTGTGTGTGGTCAGTGAAGCATCCTAAAAAGCAGCATGGCAGTGTGTCAGCTGAGTGTCTAGATGAGATGAGGTGAGTGAACGCACTGAAGTTTGCTTTAAAGGCCTGACCCAGAACCAGAGTCTGAAATACTGATCGCTGTGATTTCTCTTCTCTCCATCAGTGTCGCCTGTAAGCGATGTGACTCCACTGACTGACAGGCACAGTAGTTCTCCTTACCTGACCTACACCTCCATCACCAGCCATTCAAATGCACCCAGACAATAAACTAGCCAGTCATGGCAAGCAGGTCACCGGTGACGGCCGATCCCAAATGCCCAGTGTAAACCAGCAGGCTCAGCAGCAGCAGCAGCAGCCAGGAGCTGCTCCCCACCTGGGGTCAAAGGGCATTGGTGCCTGCAGCCATGGAGTCAAAACCAATCACATGTCTCTGAGCAACCCTGGGCTGAAAGTTAGCAGCCAGTCGGTGAGCGGCGCTGGAGGGATGCTGAAAACCAAATCCAAGCGCGAGCGAAGCGTCTCCATCGACTCTGGTGAATTAAGAAACGCCGTTCCTCCAGTCCTGGAGGCCGACGCCAAAGGGGGTAAGATGTGTATCAATATGTGGAGTGTTGTTTTGTTCTAATTATGCAAAAGTTCACTTCCTTTACGTCCCTATCAGCCAGATCTTTACCCGAAATACCAGATTACGTGCGCTCACCTCCTCCACAGCAGGAAGTGAATACAAGGACTGCGAGGACAGAAGAACTTGTTTTCTCTCATGCTGAAATGCCCTGACCTTTCACTGAAGCATCAGAATTTCCCCCTGGCTTTTGATTGTTTTTGCCAAGCCTGCACAGCAGTGACGTGTCTCAGATGAGAAAACATCTGGGCTTTCTTGTAGTGCTCAGCGAGAAAGAAGACTCGTGAGGTCGTGGCAGCTCGGTAGTCCCAGAGAGGGTGCTGTTAAAGCAGGAGGTGCAAATATTTTGTGGTTCAGTGCAAAGTGTTTGATTTGCATTTGTTTGCTGCTGCTATTTTAAGAATTCATAATGTGTTCTGTGGAACTCATATGGGCTTCCTGTACATTGCTTGAACCACACACACACACACACACACACACACACACACACACACACACAGAATCAGAATTGTGCTATCAAAGTTAATGATTTGCTGATTTGCATTATGGGAACTTGTGTTTTGTCCCCACAAAGGGAGGGAAGTCCCCACAGTGTGATTATGTAAACAGAATAATGCCTCCACACATGAATAATGAACACATAAAAACACTGAGGGAGGGGTGTGGTTCAGCACAGCAGAGGAAACAGTGAAAGATGGGGTGGATTCATTCATCATGAGCCGGAGCACTGCTGCACTTATTTCCCATCAAGTGACATATTTGATAAGGCCAGAGTTTTCTTATTATTTTGATAGTGGCCACTTCTTTCACATACGTGGGAGTGTCATCCATAAGCACCTTTTTTAAGCTGTAGTTGATAAACTGCGGCTGTGTGGGACAGACCACACGCCACAGGTGATCCTGTTGGATCCTGGCTCAGATTTGGGATAACTTTCGTGATGAATGGATTGATCTCTGATGCTGTCTGATGTGGCAGGTGTGCAATAAGCAGCCACAGCTCCTGTTCTGTTTTCATCACTGTAACGACTTCATCGTTAAAGACGTTCGTAACACTTTTTTTCTCCCTTAAACGAGTAAATTTGGCGCTTCCTAGAGATTAGCTCGTGTCACGTCACTCACGCTGAGAGCGTTCGCTCGGCCTGTGGAGTCTGCTGTTGAGCTGAGCAACTTAAGATGCATCGGAGACACAAATGATCATAATCCCGTGCGCGTTAATGCAGTGGCATGAGTTCGGCTGATACATGAAGAACGTGAGTTAAGTCACTGTTGATGATGGTGATGGTGATGAAGCTGACTCCTGTGAGCCTGTGTTGCAGGTTCAGCATGTGCCGCCTTGTTCACACCTCCAGCAGAGCTGCAGCAGGGCCAGATATTTTCTTCTTCTGTGTTTCTGGTGATGGTGGTGAAACGAACAAACGCTAGCATTTAAGTTTTTCCTTTCGTTTGTCCACATCATTACATGCGCACACATTCAGATTCATGTGGTTATTCTGTGTGTTATATTAGCCAGATCTTGGCCTATGCAGCAGCAGAACTGGCTCACTAACATTTCAAACCAGTAACTACTGGTTTGAAAAAAGGTAGCAGTCCTCCCTCTGCTGTTGGGTTTTCTGTACTGTCACAGACTCCAGTCTGTGGTTTATTTGAAATCAGAAATCAGATTTAGTGATGATCCTCACTGGTTTGTCAGAGAGCTGACCTGGAAGCACGTCAGTGATCGGGGAGACTGCCGGCGTGCCGCTCTTTGCTGTCGCCCTTTAGACTTTCAATCCTTTCTGGTATTTGCTGTCCGTCTTCGGTTCTCCGCGTCTGCTGCAGGTTACTGCAGTTTGGACCACAGCAGCTCGTGCTCTCACATGTAGATGTGATGAATATCATTACACAAAGCATGATGGCAGGAGTGCCAAGTGTGGATGAATCAGTGAGGTAATTATTTTTTTCATAAAATGTCATTGGAGCTTAATCCTCTGCCGCTCATTCAGACGGGCATTGTGGAAGTAGCAGTCAAAGCAAAGTAGGGGGATTCCCCGGATGCTCCCGGGCCAGAAGGGAAATAATCCTTCCAGTGTATTTTGAGTCTACCTCACCATCTTGTCCCAGGTGGGCATGCCTGTAATACCTTCTTGGGAGGTGTCCAGGTGCTGTTCCCATCAGGTGCCAGAACCACCTCATATTACCAGCATTTTAAATTTGGCACAGGCAGAAAGTCAGTGACAGCCCTCCTGGTGCTTCATATGACATTGTTTCAGGTTAGAGATGCAGCTGCACCTTCTGCTAACGGCAGCTGAAGAAAGGCTGTACGAATTCGTGTTTTCCTAACGCTTCTATCACAGATGCGTACTGTAACTCTTGACTGAGCCTCATTCTACTGATGTGACCTCACGGTGCAGCTAATTTACCATTTTAAGACCATTTAATGATTGTAAGGTGAGTCTGCCATCAGAAACACTGTTTTCAGTGATGGGCTGTATTTGTTAAGGCAGCCGTAAGTTCGAATCCTATTAACTTCCAGCAGGTAAAGCACGCTGCATCTGAACAACGAGCTCCTGAACTGTTAGTTTTAACGGTAGAGAGGAAATAGTGTAACAGATGCATAAATGCAAATGTGTGTGCTTGCTGTCCTCTAGAGGGTGTTATGCGCAGTAAGCGGCGCTGTGTTCTGGAGAAGAAACAGCCGTACAGTGGAGATGAATGGTGCTCTGGACCTGACACAGAGGAAGATGAAGACAAGCCGCACACTGCAGCCCACCGTGAGTCTGTGCACCTCGACACTGTGGTGTCTGAATACGGCAGTAATCTTACCGTGACCGCAACAAGAAAGCCACATGAATCCCATGTAGACTAGACTTCAGCTGTGGGGGATCCTGCATGTATGAAACACTGTGAAATAGAGATGACATACTATCCCTTCACATGTGTTTTAGCGCCCTCTGCTGTTGAGTTCCTGCAGCCAAGTGGATGTGCTGGTATTAAAATATGAATTCCAGCTATTTTAGAGAAATTAAAGCACGGTGTTGTTAATCTTTTCTTTTTCTTTTTTTCTTTTTTAAGGGGAGCGAGGGCTGCCAGGTCCTATCCAGGGACGCTCTGATCGCTTGACTGCAGGATCCATGCCAGAACCTGGAGGTCCAGCAATGGGCTGTGGGGTGGGACCGGGGCTCAAAGCAGAGCCGCCTCAGCCTTCACAGCAGGTGGTGTATGTCTTCACAACCAGCCTTGCCAACAGGTGAGAAGTATTTTCAGACCCGATGTTTATAGTAGAAAAGGAGCTCAAGATTATCAGCTTGTAACGGCGCTTTTTTTTTTTTTTTGACAGCGCCGCAGAGGCAGTGATGAAAGGGCAGACCGACTCCATCCTTCTGTTTCACCAGCAAAACGTTCCACATTCAAAGCTGGAGCAGGTCAGACGTCTCTCTCTTTTTCCTTTTTTTGGGTTTAAACTGGTTAAACCACATGGGAGTAAAAGTGTTTCCACATTAAAGGTCACAGGTGCAAACTATGTGGGAAGGTTTATTTGTTTAGTTATTTTAATCTCGGATACCTCTCTGTTCCTGTTTCTGTCTGTCTCCTCTGAGGACGGCTGTAAATACTACTGTGAAAGTGAATTTCCCCGTGTTGTTTAGCAGGCAGACGCTACACTATGGAGTATAGTCAGAGGTTTGCCAGAGAAGTTTTTAGGCCCAACTGCTGCAGACTTCTGGAGGATGGGGATTCACTGCTGGCCTCAGTAGGCCTTGTGTTATGGCAGGTGTGCAGTGCTATATTAACAGACAATAGTGAAACTGCAGATGCAGCAGTGAACACTAGTGTAGGCGATCCCCTCAGCCAAGGCTCGCATATAGAAAATGGTTTAACCTAATTAAAAATTGGTGAACAACTTAAACCAAAACACTTCTGGCCTGGAAAAAATACCTGATAGCAGTAAACGCTCATCATACTGCTGCTAATGGAAATGACTGAAGAGCAATTGTGAGTGGAGTAATAGCACTTTAAAAGCTTTCCCTTGTGTTTCTCATCCTTTCCTCTGCCACAGGGCCACGCATCAGGGAAGCTTTCTAACTTGTCTGAGAAGGTAAATACCAGTAGTTCAACACCCACGGGCACCCCGAAATCCCAGAGTGGAACTCCACGGCCAGCCTCCGCAGGTGTCGGAGGTCCAGCGCATACTGCAGGGACACCGTCATCAGCAGGGCACTCTGATAATGAATCCCCTCAGACCAGACCTGGCGTAGCTCCCAGCAATAACAGCATTATCACCCATAGGTCAGAGGGAGGGAGCACGGCAGCGCTCGCTGGCGCAGACCCAGGAACTGGAAATGCGAAAGGTGCAGGGGGTATGCCTCTTCCTGTTTCTAGTGTCTCTCCCTCGGGAAGTCCTTCCATCTTAGCCACACACCTGCAGAGTGAGGCGGTCCAGAGGGGTGGCCAAGGAAACGCAGATGGTCTTTCCAAAGAGCAGCTGGAACACAGGGAGCGCTCTTTGCAGACACTGAGAGACATAGAGAGGCTGCTTCTGCGCAGTGGATCAGGTGGAGGCTCTGGAGACCCCGCGAGCGCCAACAACAGCGCTCTCAATAACTCCTCCAACACAAATAATAATAATACTGACCGGGGCGGTATTCTTGAGGACAATAACAATGGTACCAATAACTCTGGAAATTGCAGTAGCGGTAATATGTTATCATCAGCCTTGGCTGCAATCGGAGAGATGAAGAAGTACGAAGAACCCCTACAGTCGATAATTTCTCAGACACAATCCATTGGTGGACCTGCCCTCGATATCCCTCAAATGGACTCTCATCATAACCTACCACAGCCTCCACACCACCATCTGTCTTCACCTGGGGATGACATGGGCCCCTTACTTGGACAAGAGGGACTGACCCCAGAGCAAATGGCCTGGAGGAAACTTCAAGAAGAATACTACCAGGAGAAGAGACGACAACAGGAAATGCACCCCGCTGCACATCCCCAGAACTTTAGAATGATGACTGACATGGGCATGCCCGTGATGATGAGAGGACCCCCTCCACCATACCACAGCAAGCCTGGAGACCAGCAGTGGGGTCCTGCCAATATGATGGGAGGAGGAGTGGGTGGAAATGGACGAATAATAGAAATGCAAGAGGGACCCCGTGGCCCAAGGTTCCTTGGACAAATGCAGAGAGGGCAACCTGGAGGGGGTTTCCCTGGTAGTCCAGGGGGAGTTTTATCAATGGAAGGACTCGGACCACACAGGCCCTCCCGTCCAGGCATGATTTGGCTAGATGATATGCCCAACAATATTGGTGGTGGAAGTCCTTTTCATGGATGCTACCCTGGTGGGCCTCCTCAGCACTTGCAAGGTGACCCGGAGCATCTGTTAACACGTGAGGAGGTGTTTCGCATCATGGAGAAACGGCACATGCCGAGCGTTTCCAGGTTTGAACTTGATAGATTGGCTAAACAGCAACAACAAGGCAGCCTGGGCTCAAGGCTTATGGATAATCTTGGAGGTCCAGATCTTCCCAATTTAGCTATGGGCCGGGGTCAGCCCTCTGGTCGAGGTGACCCCATGGACTTTCCTGGTTCACGTGAAATAATGGTCTCTCCTGGAGGGGGTCCTCACATGAGAGAGTTGGTAGATTCTCCTCTGGGGAGCCACATGACAATGAATATGAACCCACAAATGAATGTTCAGCAACAACAGCAGATGATGCTGTCTCAGAAGCTCAGAGGAGGCCATGGAGGAGGAGGGCCTCTAGTAGAGATGTTTGGCACTGGAGAGAGTCCACGAATCAGGGCTTCTCAGAATGGAAGAGGAGGAAATAAGGGAATGATCCATGGACCTGAAGGTCCTTATCAGTTTCCGAATCAAGGTCCTTTTTCTGGAGGACAGATGGAAGGCCCCTATCTTCAACAAAGTGGCCCGGAGATGTTTGGGCCTGACCATCAAGGACCTAATCAAATGGGAGGTACATCGCGTCTTAGTCATATGCCGATGGCCGGAGGCCTTAGGGGCGCGGACCTCGGTACTAGGCACACCTCTGACCTGTCTGTAAATGTTAACCCGCTGACATCTCCTTCAGTGCCTCCTGCTCATCAGTTAAAGTCTCCATCCCTCAATCAAGAGCCATCTCCTCTGATACCTTCGCCGTCTGCTCCGGGGCTGAAATCTCCATCACAGGTCTCTGCTGGGCATCATCCCCCTCTTCCACCTGCATCTGGTGCTGGGACTCCTTCCTCTTCTTCCATGAAGTCTCCCCAGGTAATGGGATCTTCCAACCTTGGGTTGCATTCTCCATCTGCCTCCCCCGGACGACTGAAGTCCCCCGCCTTGGCTGCAGGCTCTCCGGGGTGGACGTCTCCTAAACCAGCTCTTCCGAGTCCGGGTGGTCCAGCCGGTGGAAAGGTGGTGGGCAATGGAGGGTGTAGTTCCACTGAAACAGGTAGACTCCAATCCAAGTTCAAAACAAACATCAGAGAAGCCGATTATGGCATCTTTGATCTCTGTGATTTTCTTTGGCTGCCTGTGATAACACAAATTTTTCACTGTTCTTTTTTGCAGGTCAGTCACTCCCCCCTAGAAGTTCAAGCTCTACACCCATCTCCCAGCCAGGCTCTATGAACCCTAGTATGCCATTTACTTCATCCCCCGATGCTCCACCATCTCAGAATCCATTATCTCTTATCATGTCTCAAATGTCCAAGTATGCCATTCCCAGTTCTACTCCTCTCTATCATGATGCAATCAAAACCATCGCTACTTCTGATGATGAGATGCTGCCAGATCGTCCTCTTCTATCTGGTGTCAGCATTGGAGGTATGAAAACGGGCATATCGTTACAGACCAAAGAACAGCTTTTACAGTCGGACAGTATACTGAAGATTGTACTTACACTGTGCTGGTATAAGATCATTTCTCCATGCCATTACAGAAATATCTGAAGTGTATTAATCCTGTCTATGAAAGCCTTATGTCAGCTTAAGTCCACATGTGCTGCTCAAAAACACTGAAGGAACACTTTAATCAGAGTTTAGCATCAAGTTAGTGAAACAGACCCTACACTGGAGCAGTGGGTCCTGGGTTCCTCGTGGTGAGAGTATGCAGGGAGGTCCTGGAGGATGAAGGAACTGATACCACTGGACTGGCCCCCACACTGACCTAAATCCAGTAGAACCCCTCTGGGACATCACGATTCAGTCCATCTCCTCCAGGTCGGACTGCAGACTGTCCAGGAGCTCAGTGATGCTCTGGTCCAGGATCTGGGAGGAGATCATCCAGGACACCATCCATCATCTCATCGGGAGCCCCGACGTTGTCAGGCATGCATACAGTCTCGTGGGGGCCACACAGACTACTGAGCACCATTTAGAGTCGCTGCAGTGAAATTTCAGCTGACCTGCTGCATCGTGTTTCTTTGAGTTCAGCCTCTGTAGGCTGATGGTTTTCATTTCCATCAAAGATGTGGCATCCTTTGAATCCTCACACATCACCCATTCCATATCAGTGTAGATGTCCAGATTTATTTTCTCATTGAGATCTGATGTGTTTTCAAAGTGTTCCTTCAGTTTCTTTGAGCAGTTTATTATAATAGTGGAATTTTGAGTAGAATAAGCCTCCAATTAATACTTTGTAATTCTAATGGGTTACTAAATTAATTATCTATTGTTGATAGCATGTTTTTCACATGTTGATCTTGTTTTATCACCAGCAACCATGGGGAATCCCCAGACATCGCAGATCGGTCCTCACAGTGACCCCCAAAGCCCCATGGGTATTGTAAGCCAGGGCCCGCAGCACTTGTCCCACGAAACCTCAGCACCTGTGCTTTCCTCCCCAAACCAAATGGGCATGCCTGCCATGAATTCTGCCATGATGGGAGGAGGCACGCCTGAGGGGATGGGGCCCTGCACCGTATCGCCGATACCCCAGACGGCAGGGTTTCCCCGCATGCAGCCACCGTCGCACGGGCCCATGCACTCACCTATTGGAGGAATGTCTCAGAATTTCTCTCAGTCTGCTGAAGATCTTCTGCCACATCAGCAGTTACACCTTCTTAACAAAGGTCATCCTCACCAACGCCCCTCTCACCCGTCAGACTCATTTGCCTCGCTCCCCATAGGTGAAGGGCCCGATCTAAGTGAGGTCATACGTCCCACTCACACAGGGATTCCTGAGTTTGATCTCTCCCGCATCATTCCTTCTGATAAACCCAGTAGCACTCTTCAGTATTTTCCCAAGAGCGATCCACATCAAGGGATGCCATCGCAGCCACCACCGCAGCTCCTTAAACAGCTGTCTTCTTCTGGCCCTCCACACAGCAGTGGCCCTTCATCCAACCCACACTTAGCGAGCCTACAGAATATGATGGCTGAACAGCAGCTGCCGCCTCACCCCTCACATGGTGGAATACGCCAGAGCATGGGCATTCCTCAGGGGGGCGCCAGGGGTATGGTTTCTACCGGGGGCATGGGCCCCATGTGCCCCCCTGGACATATGATAGGAAGGACAGGCCTGATGCCCCAGCAGCAACTCCAGCAACAGCAAGCCATGATGGCTAACAGCCTCCTCCACCATCCCTCCAACCCATACCCCGGCATGATGTCTTCTCAGCAGCACCAACAGAATCTGATGGCACAGCAAAATATTATGATGATGCAAGCTAAGCAGCGAAGCATGGCAATTCCAGGGGAACCCTTTGGACCCCAGGGCCCGCTCATGTCCCCTCAGGGTCCCATGATGGCCCCTCCCCATCCACAGTCTGGTATGATGGGCCCACAGTCTCTCAGACAGCGGGGAATGTCTCTGGACAGTTCCATTGGCTATGGCCCCGGAGGTATGGCCAATATGCCGTTCTGATCCAGCTCAGCAGACAGTTCATGAAGCAGTGTGTTCACTGGGTCACCCCCCCCCCCACCCCATTGTGTCCAAAATTTTTCATTGTTATTCTTGTAGTTGTTTCAAAAAGGAGGAAATTAAAAAAATAATTTAGGATTCCAACTGATTGAGAATGAAATTACTGTAACACTGTTCAATAACACGTTTGAAGCCATTTTCTAAAAACTGTAAAATGTGTATATTTCAAAAAATGTGTGTATTTGTTGTGGGAACAGCGCGGCAGTCAGGAGAGGAGTGCCTCAAATTTCTATTTGTTTTAATATCATTGATTTATTTTCTCCAACTACCAAACTGTTGTGCAAAGGAATTCTATACATATATATATAATATATATATACTTGCTGTATATAAGATGCAATTTGTGATTGTTTGCAGTTGTTCTGTATAACTGTGTTTTAATAGGAGTTTCAAAAAAGAATAATAAGGACCTCTAACATGGTTTCTGTTTTGATTCTTGTGTTAATTCTTGTAATTTGATAACAAGGGAACACGGGTGTTGTATGAAAGATAAAATCTTTATTGGATTGTAGCCACAGAACAACACAGGGCTGATTTTTGTTGACTGAGTAAATAAAAAAACAAAAACAATGCAGTTAAAACAGCAGTGAGTACTGTATCATGAAGATGCTGTACAGAGGAGGGGGGGCGCTAACATCATATATACACTGTGTTAAATCGGCACTAAGCTGTTGGTGGTTGCTCCATCAGAGGTGGATGTGCGGCTGAGACGGCGGGCTCTGAGGAGAGGCAGGCAGATCCGACTGCAGCCCAGTCTGCAGAGCAGCTGGATCATCTCATTTCGGAAGCGCACCCCGACAAAGGCGTAGAGGAACGGGTTCAGGCAGCAGTGCGTGATCCCCAGGCTCTTAGTCACTTCGAGCGCCTGCAGCAGCATTTTCTCAGATTCACAGTCTCCCGGGATCCACGCCAGTGTCCTCAGGGTGGATACCATCAGGCTGACGTTATACGGTAGCCAGCAGAAACAAAACACAACCGTGACGAGCAAAGCTATTCGGATGGCTCCCTTTTTCGCCTCGCTTTTCTGGCTCTTGCACAGGGTGAATATCAGCATTGTGTAGCAGAAGCTCATGGTAACCAGAGGGACGAAAAAGCAGATGTGATGTAAGACATTGTTGGTCAAAACCCAGTTGTTCGCATGAATACCGAAGTTGTAATAGTAACAGGTGAGCGTGTCTGAGCTCTGTTTCTGCGACACTGTAGCAAACACCGCGTTTGGTAAGGCTAGAGCCAGACAGGTGAGCCACAGCACCGCGCACGTCAGGTGCACTGTTCTTGGAGAGCGGCTCTGCATGCTGGGAACGGCGTGAACGATCGCCAAATACCGATCAAAGCCAATGCACGCCAACAGGAAGCTGCCGCAAATGAGGTTCAGGTTCTTCAGGAGCTCGTTCAGCTTGCACACAAATACCCCAAACACCCAGCCGGTGGCGCTGTCAGCCACATTGAAAGGAATTGTAAACACAAGCATGAGGTCGGCCAGGGCCAGGTGCAGCAGGTAGATCTCGGTGATGCGCAGCCGGCGCCACCGAGTCAGCAGGACCGTTATCATCAGGCCGTTCCCCGCCACACCCAGCAGGAAGATGACGCTGTAAAGCACCGGCAGGACCACGGCGTAAAAGCTGTGCAGGGCCACGTCGTAGTCACAGGGATCGGTCCGGTTGCAGTCGAGCCAGGTGCAGTCGGTCCAGTCGTAGCCGGTGGTCCAGTTTTCGTCATCGGACACCGCCTTAAAAAAGAGACAGTTTTACTTTAAAGCAGCTGAACACAGATTCGCTCCGTCGCATCGACCGGACTCACTCTGATTATTATTCACTTCATGATGAAGTGAAACGAGTCATTACACGAGTGTGAACACGTTCAGTTGTATAATAATCAAGAACTTTTTCCACTGCCGTTTACTGTGATGATCAGGCAGGAAACAGCGATCACACCAGATTGTTTTCACTTCCCTTTCGCGGCGACTTTGAGCCGAACGTGATTAAAACGATTCAACCGTGGCTAAAAATAACTAGTCTTGTAGAAGGTGCATCACTGTTTAATCACTGTTGTTAATTAAAACAATTGACTGAAAAAAAACAATTTTTAATCAGAAACTATCACAGACAGACTCTTATCTAAATCTTTTTCTTTCCCCCAGCTGTGCGCTGACAAATGAGTATTAATAGAACATTACATAATTCACTCTTCAGCTCAAATCAGTTTTATTTTTATGGCACCAAATCACAACAAACACTTGCCTTCCGTGTGGCTGTGTTACAGGAGATTTCAGACACTGTAACAGTTTGTGAATTACACCTCAGAACTGTGCAAAACATTAATATCTGAGCCAGAATCACAGGCAGCAGCAACATGTTGCTCATTAGATATTAAAATATGAGCCGAGGCTTGGAAAATGAAAGGAGAGGATTATATTAATGTGAGGATTAGCTACGACTTATGCAGTTTGTAAACGAGAACTAGTTTTACCTGGTAAAATAAAGGTTTAATAAAACAACAACAATAGCATCTAGCTTATTACTTACTTATCCCTTTATAGTTTTAAGGACAAAACAAAATAATCTAATTGATTCTAATCGAAGTTCTGCATTTAAATCTGTCAAATTAAATTAGGACAGCATGCCTCCCAGTATGCGACAATAGCCTGTATACTGGGAAAATAATAAAAACTCCTTATTATTGTCTTGCAGGATATTTGCAATAATTTTTCCATTCACGCCACAATTTCTTACCTTAGCTCTTACCTCAAATACTGTGTAAGTCATTGCCATAACCATGTGAATAAATCTTCTCCCTTTGAATGTACGTGTCACACTGCAGCACTGAAATATCCCTGAACTTCCTGTCGGTGACAGCTGCTCTCTATTTGCTATGCTGATTTTTTTTTATGGTTGGGGGGGTGGGGGGTCAGTGGGATGAAAGGAGACGGAGAAAATAAACAGATCAAAGTTGTGAAGTCGTCTATAATAACTGCGCCCCATGATGTATTCCAGCTTCCGACAATCACGCGACCACTGCGCTCAGCTGGTCAGATTCTGGCAGCTACACCCATGTTTCTGTGTTTACACGTTCTAACGTTGGTAAGGTGGTTACTGTGTGCACACAGATCCTAACATGTAGATATGACATCTGTAGGTTCGCTCAGTTCAATTTATGTATCATTTTTTCAGTGATTTACCCATTTAAAACAGTAATAATGATAATCTTTGAGACAAAAACTAAAATAAGACTCTACCTGAATTTATTTTAGCTGTGAGACTATATATTACAATGGTACAGCCTTGTTTTATTATAGGTAATCAAATTTCATGGTTAAAATGATAAAAACAAACACAGCTATTTCCAACTTTTAATTTATCAAATTGAAGTGCTTTAAGATTCAATGTTTTATTATAATTAGACAAAAACTCTGGTGGGAGTTGCACTGCACTGCTCTTGCACAACTCTGCATACATACATGCTGCTGTTTCACACGCTTCAGCTGCTGTCATTTGCACAAGTCACTGCTGCAGCACCACGGCTCTCATATTTATTTTTAGTATTTAATAGTGAGTAACACTAATAAATACTGTGTATATGTGTGTGTGCATATATAAAATAAAATAAAATACAATTCCCAGCTCGCCCCTATACATGGTCTATTTTTACTCCAAGCTCAGGTCCTCTACCAGAGGCCTGGGAGCTTGAGGGTCCTGCTCAGTATCTTAGCTGTTCCCAGTATCTTCTGGACAGAGATCTCAGATGTTGTTCCAGGGATCTGCTGGAGCCACTCTCCCAGTTTGAGGGTCGCTGCCCCGAGTGTTCCGATTACCACGGGGACCACTGTTACCTTCACCTTCATCATCCTCTCCAGCTCCTCTCTGAGCCCTTGGTATTGGTCAAGCTTCTCGTGTTCCTTCTTCCTGATGTTCCCGTCACTTGGTATTGCATCGTCTATCACTACGACCTTCTTCCTTTGTTTGTCTACGATGTCCGGTTGGTTAGCCATCACAAGTTTGTCTGTATCTGGAAGTCCCACAGGATCTTAGCTCTGTTGTTCTCAACCACCCTTGGGGGCATGTCTCATTTTGACCTCGGGACTTCCAGGTCATACTGATGTTCCTGTATACTACGCCGGCCACTTGGTTATGGTGTTCCATGTATGCCCTGCCTGCTAGCATCTTGCACCCTGCTGTTATGTGCTGGATTGTCTCAGGGGCATCTCTGCACAGCCTGCACCTGGGGTCTTGCCTGGTGTGGTAGACCCCAGCCTCTATCGACCTTGTGCTCAGAGCTTGTTCCCGTGCTGCCATGATTAGTGCCTCTGTGCTCTGTCCTCTGTGCCGTGCAGAGGCCTGTCCTTCCATGATGGTTCCTGTTCTTCCTCCTTTTCTTTCTCAGGTTTCTGCTGCCTGAGGTACTCACTAAGCACATGATCCTTTGTGTCCATCTTGCTGATGTATTCATGGATCTTCAGTGGTTCTGACACTCACTAGTCCTCGGCCACCTTCCTTCCTCTTAGCGTACAGTCTCAGGGTGCTGGACTTGGGGTGAAACCCTCCATGCATGGTAGGGAGCTTTCTTATCTTAACATCAGTGGCTTCTATCTCCTCCTTTGGCCAGCTTACTATCCCAGCAGGGTATCTGACAACTGGCAGGGCGTAGGTGTTGATAGCCCGGATCTTGTTCTTCCCATTCACCTGACTCTTCAGGACTTGCCTTACTCTCTGCAGGTACTTGGAGGTTGCGGCTTTTCCAGCGTCCTCTTCATGGTTCCCATTTGCCTGTGGGATTCCAAGGTACTTGTAGCTGTCCTCAGTGTCTGCAATGTTGCCTTCTGGTAGTGTAATCCCCTCAGTTCTGACTACTTTTCCTCTCTTAGTTACTGCACTGGTATTGAAATTTGTGTCCCAGTGGGTCACATACTGGCATTAGCACTTTACATGTGTACAAATGTAATTTATGGCCAACAGCCTGTGTTTATGTGTTTTGAATAACATTTTTAAGGAAATTCATCACTTTCTCTTGTATTTTGATGAGAGTGAAGACAGGCTTCCAGCCAGGAATATTTCACAGGCTGGCACCATTGGACAGCGGGGTGGGGGTTTAAGTGGGCTGCAGCACTCCTGACTTTGGGAACCACAGTGCTAGACTCTTCTTTTAGAGCTGAGATGTCCATGTAACTCTTTAAAGTCTTTGGTTTAAGGAGCCCCTCAGCGCCACCGTAACCACAAAACCTCAACAATGAGGAAATCTAGCTTTATCTAGGAGATCCTCAAAGTAAAACACATCTACATGACAGAGATGTACTACCTGCTTCAGTTATTCTGGGGCTCAGTGCACCTGTGGCATTGCTATTGCTACATTTCATCCTATCTGTTTCCATAGAAAAAGAAACATGTGTGTGTGTCTCTGTGTGTGTCTGTGTGTGTGTGGGGGGGGGGGGAACAGTCACAGTCTCTGTTGTAATGCGAATGTGGAAGCACGCTGCACACGCAGCAGCTGGCAGGATGCCTCTCCACACAAGTGATCAAAGTCAGCGTGATTAAAAGGTCTTATTTGTGATTTCCGTTTATGTGCTTAGCTGCAGATGAAGAATTTCTCCAAAACAGGAAAGAACATTCTTGCTGCAAAGGCAAGAATGAGAGGACTCCACCTCACAAAAACAAGCAGTGTGGGCCGCAGCCAACGGCAACACAGCAGATCTGTCCCCTTCACCAGCCTCTCAGAACGGCTCTGCACCGACCCCAGGGGCCATTCAGAGATGTCAAAGGTCCTATAAACAGTCTTCATGTCCATCCAGCACAGTTATATTATGGAGCTAGTTAAGGTGATGTTCTCCCCTCTTAGATTAAAATATGAACAGATAATGTTTGTTATGACCACCTTTATTCTTCAGCACAGTCTGAACTCGCTGAGGCAGGAACCAAAGCTCTTCTTTGGATGTTTCTGCCTTTGGTTCTGTTTTCTGTCACGCAGCCAATGTCCAAAAAAGCAAAAGAAAGCCCGGAGAGCGATTGCTCAAGGGCACTTTAAAAATTACAACAAGTCTGATTCCTTGGAAACAAAATGTAACGAAATGCAGAGTATCGCTGCTTCTGCTTCTGTGGTTTGCGGCTAAAAAGTTGGCAATAAATAGTTGGCTAAAACAGCTGGGTGGGGGGGCGACAGCAGTTCTTACTTATATTGTAAAAACTTGAAAACCAAATTGAATATGAGTCTTTTCTCTTTTTTTTTTGGCCTGTGGTGTCTGGCAGTTTTGGCAGTCAGAATGATGATCTGAATGGATTGTTGTACCAAACATATTTGCTTTTACAAGAAGAGCTCTGTGAGGTTTCTGTAGGCTGTTCTTGTTAATATTTCTATTTGTATTTTTATTTTATTTATTCTTACCAGATCTGACAGGCAGGAAGGAAGAGAAGAAGAGAGATAGAGAAAGAAAGAATGTGTGCGTTCACATTCACATATACATACATGCATATACACACATACATACCGTCTTGCTGCAGTTGTAGTAATGTGTGTGTTCCTCTGTCATGGAAAGAAGATGCAACCATTCCCCTCGGGATCCAGAGGCAAGCAGGGAAAGACCCAGGGCACCCAGGCCATCCACGGCCCACCAGGAGCTCAGAAGACCGGAGGCCACACATCCCGACAGCAACTGCACACACACCCCAGAGGAGGAAGGAGGGAGACCCCAGACGGAGTCGATGGGCAAGAGCCCAGAGAGCCAGAGGCAATGAGCAGCCCGCCCCACCCGGTAGGCCGGCCCCCCCAGCACGAGCCAAGAATGCGGCCCTAAGGCCCCAGGCGCCCGGGAACTGCCACGCCAAGACATCCGGCCACGCACCCCAGGACCCCCAGGCACCCACACTCCAGGGGTGGCAGTGAGGACCAGTGGGGAGCAGTAGGGAGGGGTAACTCCCGCCCTCCGCAACCGTGTCCCACAGGGGCCAAGACTCAGCAAGCCACAGACCCACACAGACCCACACACACACACACACACACACACACACACACACACACACACACACACACACACACACAGAATATGAGGCTTTTCTAAGGATGCTCATAATCTCATACCTCCTCAGTTGAACAGATCCTGCAGTTTTATCCATTTAATATAATGGCCTGTGTCAAGAGAGGGACTTAGGCTGTTTTATTTTGCCTAAGTCAGAAGACTGTGTGACCTGGGCAATTTTACAAGCTTTTCAATATGGCAAATACTTCAATAAGAAAAATCTCTGCCTAGCCACTGATGTTATTCCCATGATTGTGGTCTCATCCCCCATTGTTAAGTGATGAGATTAACTGTAATGTAGACTATGCTATAAATAATGCATAGTCATGAATCTTTTTATTCAGTTTTTTAGTCAGTAAAACAGCTAAATCCATGAAGACTAGACTATCTGTTAAATCTTTTCTGCCTTTACAAACAATATTTCATCTACAGGTTTTGCCTCTTTTTTTTTACTTTACATGATCTAATTAAGAAAAATTTGAACACTGTATTGTAATCTGATAGCTAGACATTGTGTACAACAAAAAATTACACTATACTTTTTATGAACAAAATATTAGTAATTATCACATAAATATCACATAATTAATTACATATATACATAGTAATTATCACATAATGACCCACACCTCCTTTCACACCTTGGTGCATGTGATTAGGGTCACAGCCACCTCCAGGGGACCACGCCCACTGGGGTTTAAATACCTGGGTCTCTCCACCTTTTGGTCTGAGAACTGACGAAGCCTTTGGGATGAGGGGGAAACGTCTTGAAGAAACAAAAAGAGGTCCAGTCGCCCTTTTTCAAGCTCCTGAGACCTGGATGACTGAGAACCTACAGGGTAGAAATGTTTTTCACAGGCAATGCACTTGACAATTCTTAGGCCAACTGGGCCTCATCCAGTGAAAACCATAATGAGACGGTCATTGAAGAGAGATGGCAGGACGTACCAGGCCAAGAGTCTGTTTCAGATGGAGCGGTCAGTTCGAGCCGTCCTTCACGGAGGACTCTGTGTGGGAAGCTCTGCCACAGAGGTCAAAGGTGGATAAGAATGTTTCCAAGTGCTCTGCCCATCAAGGAGAGAAACTTCCAGGATCTCCAGTCAATGAAACATGTCATGCCCATGTTGAGTGTCTTTGTCAACTTGCCGCATCAAAAGGCATCAGTCAAGAACCCAGCGAAGAGCTGCAGGGAGCAGTGAGGAGATGTAATCCCTCCTCATAATTATGTTTAGTTAGTTAGTTATGCTTAATGGTTGACAGAGTTGAACATTTAAAATTGCTTAAGTCACAAAGGCATGATAAAAAGTCATTAATTCCTCTCATGTCACATGATGGACAGGCATTGTAATTACTATGTCAAAAGTCATCTATTGTCATAACCTTTTTGAGTGAAATTATTAATAAATATCAAATTTTCAATATTTAGTTCAGTTTTTTGTGTTTCCTGAAAAACCTGAAAAAAATGACTTAGGCCATTATTTTAACAAGGTGACAACATGGATTTTAATATTAGACAAAGACAACAAGAGTAAGTACAAAAGGTCTTTAAATGATGATTTCATTTATTCAGGGAACAAGCCTACCTGCCCCGTGTGAAAAAGTAACTGCACCCGAAACAGAACTGCAGTCGAGCCTTCGTGATAACTGGCAGTGAGTGGAGGAAGTTTGGCCCACTCTGCTTTACAGAATAGTCTGAATTCAGCCACATTGGAGGGTTTTTGGCATCATCATGCAGCTCAGTGCGATTAGACTTTAGTTTTTTTAGCCATTCAGAGGTGGACTTCCTGCTGTGTTTGGATCATTTCCTGCTGTGTAACCCAGGTGCTCTCGAGCTTCAGGGCAGAAGCTGATAGGTCCTTCAGGTTTTTTCTGGAAAAATTCATCATTCCAATTACAGCAAGTTGTCTGCAGTAGAAAATGTGTGTTTGACCTTATTTAACCTATATGAACTATTGGTGCGTGATTGTAAGCTTCTCCTACAGAGAACTAACTGTAGGCTGTTCAAGGTCATGAGGAACTTTGTGTCTTTGTTATCAGGCAGGTGCCTACATGACTGTGAAACTCCCTACTGTTGATCAAAGCTTGCATTCACACAATGAGTATAAAGGTACTATTTTTCTGTATGAATGCTGCTGCAGACCGTTGGTGCTGTGTTCATCCCTTTGAAGAAATCGGCTCGGTTTCTTTCTCCAAAACGATCTTGGCTACGAAGGCGGGACTTCTCGGATCATTTCTTCTCCGCTTTTTTGTTGATCCAGGAGAACCTGCAGGTGGATTCAGTGAGTCTGAAACAACGACTTTAACTTTTCAGCGTGATGCTAAAACCATCTGAAAACAGCTGAACTGAACTGCACACAATCAGAACCAGGTTAGTCGGGTTGCAGGACAACAGGTTGATCTTTTGCTTAGTTAATGATTTGATTCTGTAATCAAACTTAGACACATGAACTCTGTAGGAGCACGGGCTTCCAATAACTGAGCAACACAGAAGAGATTTGTGATGTTTGTTGACTGTGAGTGCGTCAGGGAAAGATGGTCGATAATAGCACGAGTGAAGAAAACGCTGCAGACGGTTAAATATGACACAAATGCGCTGCTGCATGTATATGAGTGGAAACCGCAACAGACTGCTGCCTTTGCCACACACGCACACACACACACACACATGCACACACACACGCTGAAAAGGTGTGAATAGACGGTGTATATCGGAAAAAATTAAAGGCGCAGCCAGAGCGATTTTCACCGATGAGCCTCGAGGTTTTCACAGTATCAGCTGAGACAGTGTCCATGTTTCTCCCTCTAAAGCTGAACAAAATGAGCCGATGATGTTTGACAGCGCACTGAAAGAAAAGCATTCATCCCTGCAGAGGCGCCGGCACTGCTGCAGTAACAGGATGGTTTAATGGCCGGTTCTTCTAGGCGGGCCTGCAGGACCGCCATGAAAGCGCAGTTGAAAGGTCAAAAGGTGAACCTCTCCAAATGACAAAGGAACTCACCTGCATGGGGCACGTAACCACATTAGACTCCCTCTCTCCATAAAAGGTTTGCAGCGACTCAGTCCGTTCCAAAACCACAACCAACAAACAGCAAACAACTGGTGCCAGCAGATACCCAACTATGTTGTAACAGTGGACTAATGACACAGACAAAGCTCTCACTGACCCAAAACTGACACTGCAGACTGCAGCTACTCCAGCATTACCAAATCCTCACAAACATCCACCCAGAAAGGGTGGATGCATGAGCTCTGCTTGTGACAGTGTCCAGTGGCATTTTTCTCATCCTAAACGGAGTTACCTGCAGCAGGTGTGAGAACAGGAGCAGCACCTTTAAACAAGCAGCACTGGCTTCTGTGACCTTGTGGGTTACTCAGATTTAACCTTTTTGTTGCTACATCCTGTGTGTGGAAATTTGTTTCTGCCGTGGAATTTTATTTATTTTTTGCCATCCGTAACTTGAATGTCGAAATTTCAAGTTACGTATCAGAAATTTTGAGAAATAAATTCAAAAGTTTTAGGTTATAAACTAGAAATATTGAGATACGCAACTCAAAATTTCAAGAAAATAACCTGAAATTTCAAGTTCTGATCTCAATTTTTCGGAATCGAGCTTCTGTGAGTGTCACTGATCCTTTGGGACAAAATAAAACTTCACATTAATCAGCTGCTCGTTGGTCCAGGCAAGTAAATTAAAATCATATTTATACGGCAACTTTCAAGACAAACAGCAAAAATGCCTAAGTTCCCCATAAGCAGCGCCGGCATCACGCTGCTAACAGATGCACTAACACCAGCTTCGCTTGAAGCAGGTGGTGAACCACATCATTTCTGAAATCTGCTACACCAGAACTGACCTGCAGGATTCACTCTGATCTGGTGGTCTTTGTAGACGGGTCAGCATCACCGTAAGTGGTCACAGAGCAGGACAACGTAGCATCGAGCACATCACCGTCTCACGCTGCTGAACTTGCAGCATGAACGCGAGGGTCAAACAGTAACCATTTACACTGATTCAAACCGTGCATTAGGGTGGTGCATGATTTTGGCACTTTATGGAAACAGTGACAGTTTAACTGTCTCAGGGAAGCCCACTGCACAGAGCAAGCTTGTGGCTGGATGCCTTATTCCCCAAGATTATAGCTGTCTGTAATTGTGAAACTCACATTTACTCAGAAGACTGTATGTCTGTGCAGCTCTAGAGCAGATGCAGATGTGAAGACAGCAGCTAAGCAGACTGTGAAACCAGACCAAAACCACACAAACGCCATCTCTCAGAAGATCTGCAGGCTATCATGCAAAACGAGACTGTCGCCCACGAGGGATCGATGATGGAATGCAGAAAAACACCTGTTAGAAGCATCCGAGCTGGTGAGAGCTGACAGGTTCAGCTCTCACCAGCTCGGATGGTGAGAGCTGACAGGCACTTTTTTTCTTTTAGTTTGGTAGCTGATGGTGTGACCTTTCTTCGGTCACATCCACGTTACTCTCCAGAATTCACAAACACAGGAAACCTTTTTTTCCTCATTCAGAGTGATCCCAGGAGAAGAGGTCAGGGCTGTTCCAGCAGGTTAGCTGGTGAAGGAGGACTCAGTGTAGCGTCGGCTCTGCTAACGCTGTGTGGATGCTGCGTGTGCCCTGCGTTAGAACGTGGCTCCTTAACTGAACTTTGCCTCTCACGAATGAACCGGGTTTAAATCCTGCGCCTGGCTCGATGCCTCCCCACCGTGAATGTGAAGATGCAACAGACGGTAAAAGAGAGAAAAACGTGTGTTAGATCCCAGGCATGCAAGCACTGATATTTTTGGAATAGTGATAATAATGTTATTACTATGTTTTACATACAAGTTTTATGAGTGATTAAACATAAGCAGAAGAAAATAAATGGATGGAAATGTAGCGGAAAATTAATCTTCCCTTTTATTTAACCTCCACGTACCGTTGGTATGTTATTGTCACCTTCTTGTACAAAGAGTGTGCGCGAAGATGGAAAACAACTAACTGTGGGCTGTTTGTGGCCATGAGGCATTTTGTGCGTTTGTTATCAGGTGAGAAGAAACTCCCTTCATACTCATATGTGGGTACAAAGATTGTACACACCTGAAGGAGCTGCTGTTTTTCTTCCTCTGTACTGTATCAGCGCTGGTGTGAAGGCTGCATCGATCCCTTTGAAAAGGTTTCTTTCAGTAAATCTCAGAAAATCAGTTTCTTCCTGTTAAAAGGGAGTTTTTCCTTCCCACTGTCACCAAGTGCCTGCTGATAGGGGGTTGTTTTGACTGCCGGGTTTTTCTGTAATTATCGTAGGGTTTTTACCTTAAATAAAGCACCTCGAGGCGACTGTTTGTCGTGTGCTACATAAATAAAACTGAGTTGAACTGAATTTCCGGCCCGATGCACGACAGCGACTTTGTTTCTGTTGTGTTCTTGATGTGTTGCTTTGAGAGATTTTTAGCCTACGTTATTTTGGCTTCTACTTTGGCTTCTGTTTAAGTGACTTCTTGCTTCAGCAGGTCTGGCAGTGATCAGTCTGGGTGTGACTGCTGAAACTGAACTCAGCTTTCAAACAATTTTGGTAAAATCATGATTCAACAAATAAGGACAATTAAAATTTCCACACAGGGCCCAGTAGGTTTGGATAGCATTTCTCACTCGTAATAAATGAAATCATTTAAAAACTGCAGTTTGTACTTATTCAGGTTGTCTAACATTAAAAATTTGTTTGATCTGAAGCGTTTGTTGCACCCAGAAACACACCAAGACCTCAGTTAGCCGTGCTCATGTGGGTGTTTTAAACCACTCTCCAGAACAGTGATTTGAAACATCTGTGATTCTTAAGCTCGACACAGTGTTGAACCATAAATTTTTTATTAGCCAGGTCTTTGATGCTGGTGACCAATATTTACAAATATTATTTATTTCATTTTTTTTAATCTACCTTTGTCTTAACATTTAGATTTAATTCTTGTTTGCTGTGTTCAAATAAAATATGTTAAATCCTTTTATACATTCCCGTATGCTCCTGTTAATATCACTCCTCATTAGCTAATGAGGAGTAATATTAAGGTGTCACAGCGGGAGAAAATATTCTGAGAAAGTAAGAATCTGCTGGCAATTTCTACAAAAGCACAAATAACATCGATCAGGAGCAACATAACCAACATAGGTCGAGGCAACAATGACAAGACTCCAACCTGTTGGGTGAGCAGAAACTTGGACGTGTAACGGCAACAGGAGAGCAGAGAGGATGCAACTGGCCACCAAACAAGCAATTCATGATGCAATACTGAACACAGCATTCATCCCGTCACACAAACAATTCAATAAGGAGAGATCATTGGGAGAAACTGAACAAGATTTATTGACAATGCAAATAGCTGTTTGGTGATTAGACTCTGATGGCCCAGTGAAGCTGAAGGGAATCCCAGTAGAGATAGGAGGGATGCCCCCTCCCCCCCCTCGAGTCAAGACGCTGGTGGTGGTGGAGACCGAGATGGAGGCTTGGAAGGAGCTCTTGGGTGGTGGAGGGGAGGAGGTAGGTTGTATGAAGGAATCCGGAATCTGGAAGGGAGAATGACAGATAAGCAGTGCTATTTAAAACATGATGAGTGATTGGCTAAAGGGAGGTGGGCAGAAAGATGATTGGACTAGAAGAGATGAGGTCAGCATTGAGTTTGACAGCGTGGGAAAGTGGAGGTGATGACAGACAGAGAAGTGGCCAAACACCTGGGAAAGAGCACAAATGAGCGAGTTCAGATCTTCCTTACTGAACTTCCTCCTGAGCTTCATAAGGGTAATTAGGGGGAGTAGAGGCAGCTGGGGAGGACAAGCCACAGGTGAACCAAATCACCGAAGACAAGAGACAGGAAGCAAAACTAAAAGCAAAACACAAGGAACAAGAACTCTCAAAGTAGGACAGGAAGTGCAATGACTAAATGGGAAGACCCAGGCACGTGAAGGATCTTAAACCAAGAGACTCGACAGAAATAACTTTATTTATGTTTTGTTAGGAAAATGGGAAATAGGTGAATCATGTCCAACCACACATGGAAATACAAAACCAGAGTTTATAATTCTAACAAGCTTGAAAGTCCATATTTAGTGTGATCATCTGCATTCTTCAGCACAGCCTGAACCCTCTTAGGCAAGCTTTCTTTGAGCAGGCTGCAGGAACGTTTCTCCAAAGCTCGTTTTGAATGTTGGCTGAATGCCCTCAGGTGTTATTGCAAGGTGCAGTGAACAGCAGATCGATCAACTGCAGGGCCAGATACATCTAATATCATCTCTCAGGTCCTGTGTCAGACCTGTGCTGGATTTTTTCCTATTTTTAAGACTTTCAGATACTATTTATCTGCTGCCTGACACTTCTTCTTTTGCTCTCCATTTGTCCAGTTTCCTCAATTTTTTTAAGGACACACTGCACACAGTGCTGACGTGCTAATTTTTCAGTTTGCACTAAAAATAATCACATTAGTTAGTTTTAATAGAATCGACTAATGAAATGGGAACAAAGTATGTGTTTCTGCGACAGGCTGCAAGTAACAAAGTGCCTAAACAGACTTTAACATGGGTTCTGTTATGTGCAGACACAACACTGGGTCAACCTTTGAGTTCGGTGGCTTGTTTACGCCCGAATGATTCATAGATCAGTGTTAAGTAGCTTAATAAACAAACAAACAAAAATAACTATTTCACCTGTTACATACAGGTGAAAAACAGTTAAACAAATCCAGACAGAGAATGTAACATTGCAATGCAGGACGATGATGAAATGAATGTAAATCCAAAGAACTGGGATTTATATTTAATCTATTTTAAAAACACAGGGATGCTAAAAATTGTTGTATGTGTTATGTTTGTGCAAAGTTCCATAAACATACATATATACTATGATCGTTACAGCAAGATTTCTATCAATAATTTGAATGAATGCTGCGACACATGTAATAACAGTGAAAGGGGTTACACAAAGAGGATGTGGGACCTCTGGAATCTTTGAAACCCAACATCCAGACTGACATCGAAACAACTGGTAGCTCAGTGCTCCAACACTCACAAGAAGCAGCTGCTATTGCAGCTAGAGACTGACGAGGTACAACACAAATGCTACGGCCCCAATAACAACAACAATACCAGAGCAGCTGATTTGAAAGATAAGATCACGGCTAAGCTGGAAACCTGGACCCCTTGAAGCTGACTACCAAGACTGCATGAAGTACCCTCTGAAATTCTACTAGAAGATGTGAACGCAGCACTACGGACAATCCCTACTTCGACCATCACTGAAACCAATCAGCTGATCTATACCTTGAGCTATAAGATGGAAAAGGGAAGTTATCCAGCTATCAGAGCTGCACAAAGAGGTGATGAAGAAAGGGGTGCAACAGGCTGTCCATACCCGAGACTGCCAAGCAAAGACTCACAGCCTTGGCTGGGAGAAGGGTGCACCACACAACACATGTACAGATCAAAAAGCACACATCTGCTGACTTTCAGGAAGATCTCGCTTGAAAGAGGATTGATTTTCCTGCAATGTGGTGATAACATGATGAGCGAGTGAAAATTGTGGGATCTGGCTGGAAATAAATTTTTTGTTCAAAATTTTCTGCTTCTCCCACTCTGATGGTTAATTAGTCCACAGTAGCCATATCAGTGTTTTGAATGGAGAGGGACTGTGCAGATATCAGACTAACCATATGGGTAATTAAGTAAAGCACTATCAGCTTTATACACTAGCAGTGTGCCTGAGCTAAGGACTGCACTGTTTCATAACTAATCTAAAGAGCCACATCTTTGCAGGACTACATCCATGCAGGAACACGGCAGCCGTTTGGACCCTGTTCAGGAGGCAGTGTGGAAAATGATTTTGTTACAGCTTGCTCATCAAAAGCAAATCCACCTTTCACACTTTCACAGGAGTTCTGCAGAATGCCACACTGCCACCTGATGGCATACAGTTAAAATAATGTCCCACAGCACAACCATGTCATAGCCATTCATTTACACTCATTATGAGTCATAGTGTTCTCCACACACAAAATAAACTGAGCAACAACAACAACAAAGCTTTAATGTGACCGTGCATTCTGCATGTGCCACACAAGAAGAGTGTAGAAGAGAGACCTCTGTTTGGTGAAGGTTAATGTTCTCCCTCACTGAGGACTACACAATACTGTATCTGTCCAACAGGTGGCAGTGATGAGATGGCACTACATCCATATCTGTGCATTACTGCACAGTCAAACATCTGTGATTATGAAAGGAGCTTCTCTCCCTGACCAAAGCACTGCTACCCATTTCTGTCTGTTTCAGTTTTAACCTAATATATGATGTAGGGTGGAAAGGGTGTGTGTGTCTCCCGAACATAAACTGGGAGCTGGTTCCACAGGAGGAGAGTCTGACGGGTGAATGCTCTGCCTCCCATTCAGCTTTTGGAAACCACTGTGAACAACAAGTAAGGCTGTACTCTGAGATCAGAGTACTCTTTTGGAATAATCTGCTACCGGCAGTGACACTGACCCAGCTACCGCTCTGGTGAGGCCTCAAACATTCACGTCATCTCCAAGATCCAGACAAGATGGCGACTACAGATTTTATTCTGAGCTGATTATAAATGTCTGACACTTTTGCTCTTTAAAAACAAAGTAAAGACACACACACACACACACACACACACACACACACACACACAGAGCTGCTGCATTAATTAGGCCAGAATCAGCAGCTAGAGACTGACAGACAGACATTGGTACAACTGAACTGAAATCACTAAGCTCGCTCCTGACATGAAGCCAGGACACTGAGTAACTTCGTTTTGTACGATTTCTGTACAACACAACACAACACAACTGCATTGTTTATGTGTACACAAACACGAGGCGCAGGTAAACAGCATCAGCACAGGCCCTGCGGACGGGTTGGCCGCGTTGGACCTGCTGCAGCCATAGCAGACAGCAGGTTAGGAGGAATGTTTGAGCAGCTCAGAGCGCTGATTTGAAATGAAATCAGCTTATCTGCCGGATGGGGGCGGGTTCAAATACGAGTGGAAGCCATCTTGGACGTTTGCTTGGCTCGTTGGTAGTCAGCTAAAGATCGCTCACAAACACCGTACACGGAACCGGCTATTTCAATAGTTTAAGGTAAACGTTCACTTAATGAATCTCCGTCAGCTCTCGGACAGCTCGCTGTCGTAGGTTCAGTTACTGCGTGTAAATTAACTGCAGAGGTTTCCGTGTATGTTGTGTCGCCGTCGTTAGCTAGCCTGTGTTAGCTTGCTAGCAGCCGTAGCACGACTGTCTCATTGCGGCTGAAGTTAATATGGCTCATGGCCGGGAGCCAGGTAGGTTTGTTATTGGGCTGACATTTGAAATCCTCAGATAGGTTAAACTCGTATCAGCGAGAGAATAAATATCTATGAATCTGGTTTCTGTGCGCTGAGTACCGAATAAACATGTCATTAACATGTTTCATGTGCCGGGAAGTCGTATGTCGGTAAGCAGCCCAGCGCTCCTTCGGTGGGAGGTTTTTGTATTGGACGAGCAGCCGATGGTCCCGGTGGATTTTACATTAAAGCGTTTATCCTGCGGAAATCCCGCACAGCGCATTCTTATGTAACTGTGCAGTGAATCTGCTGCTGATCTCGAGTTTGTCGGCCCTGCTTTCTCGACGTTTGCTAAGCTCAATAACTGCCGCTGTCACCGCTGCGTCGGCTAACTTTTGACATTAGGCCAGCCATCCGGTGTTTGTGCTGTCCGTCAACGAAATGGACACTTCACAAGTCTCATCACACTCAAGTACTGCATACTGGCGGACCGCTATTCCGCTGATGTTTAATGTTTCGGTGGGAATGACATTTCTAACGCTGTCCTGTGTGTTTCAGGGTTGGACAGCCCGAGGAAGGACACAGAGGCCCAGTTTAGCTAATCAAGATGGCTAGCTAAACAGTCGGGCCGTGCTTGAACGTCAGCGAAGCCCTCCTGGTGTATTATTTTCCAGATAACTTTGACAGAATAAATCTATGCTAAGCCCTAATTTAATTTCCATGCATAGAAGTCTTCTACAAGTTGAGAGGAGGAATTTGTTTCCGGACACTTGATGTCCCAAAAAATATTGAGGAGAGAAGGATTTACTATTTACCTTTAGTTAATAAAGTTAAAAAAAAAAAAGGCGAGGGCAATTTTTACGTTTGGAGTGGACTCACTTCATCTGGAAACTGTTAAAGGTTTCATTGCTATTGGAATAGAAAAGCTAAGCCAAGTCAACATGAGCACCGCCAGGACAGAGAACCCAGTGATTTTGGGCTTGCCCAACCAGAATGGGCAGCTCAGAGGCTCGGTGAAGCCTGCTGGAGCACCAGGTGGAGGTGGAGGAGGGCCTCAACAGCAGCAGCTTAACCAGATGAAAGGCACAATCAACAATGGAAACTCCCAGCCAGCCCCGACAACAAACGCTGTCATCAAGTAAGTTATTTTTAATAAGTGAAATAAAACAATTGACTCTGGTTTTCCTCATGTTCACCGCCTGCTCCTGGCAGTGCGTTGTGATGCTGCTTGTTTACAATAGCTTTTCCCTCCACAGGCCTGGAGATGACTGGAAGAAAAATTTAAAATTGCCCCCAAAGGACATGAGGATGAAAACTTCGGTTGGTACCACATGGCTGACATTTTGTGGTCAGATTATGAATTTTGTGGACATTATGAATATTTTGTGTGCATTTTTAGAAGTTCTGTGCAGTTTTTTTTTTTTTGTGGTAGTGAATTTAAAAACCGCTTCACTGCTGTTTTTAATAAGTCCTCAGTTTCAAACAAGCCTGCAGTCACTTCATAAACTAAGTGCTCATTTTGACCTCATTATTCTGTGATAACTGCAGGATGTGACTGCAACTAAAGGCAATGAGTTTGAAGATTATTGCCTAAAGAGGGAGCTTCTTATGGGAATCTTTGAGATGGGCTGGGAAAAGCCCTCTCCGATCCAGGTATGTTCAGACCGCTCTGATTTGACAGCTGAGCATGAAGGCATTTTTGTGTATAAGGAAGTGTGTGTTTTGATGCTTGGAGTAGGATGTAATGGCTAAAAATAGTAGCAGTAGTAGCTAAACCAGACTGTTAAGTGTCACTTTAAAGTAGTCGAGCTCGCGTCCTGGAAGTCTGCGCCCATGTCTTATTCCAGTGCCTTAAAGGTTAAAACTGAACAGTTTAAATGTGTGGGCTTTAGGGGAAAATTAAATGGAAATGTAAACAAGCCTTTGTACTTCACATTAAGCTGTATGACTCTGGAGCATTGCAGCACCTGTTAGTCTATGGCTCCATCACTCTGGTCCTGACAGAAATGTCTGTGCAGCTATTAAAGTAAAAGTTCGTGGATGTGTGGATGGACTGGCACAAAAATGTTGTTACGTTTGTGGCACCCAGGTTATAAACTCCCAACTGATCCCCTCGGCTATCATCTGGCACCATCATGAGTTTAACATTTTTAGTGTCATTTAGGACACTTGGTTGAACACACTTCATTTATAAACTGGAGAGTCACTCTGGACTGCACTGAATAGGTGTCAGTTTCACCACACTTGTCCTTCAGAGGGAATGATGTAAACAAAGGATGCTGACGCAGTGTTACCCATTTGAGATTGAAAAGCTTCTGTGTGGGTGGACCCATGTATGGGCTGTTGGTAGGCAAATGAAATGGAATATTAATATTTTACTTTCCACTCAGGAAATTGGTTTTGAATGAGTAGATATAATGTGGTATGTGACTGTTGGAAGCCAAAAATGTACCCCTCTGTGTGCAGGAGGAAAGCATCCCAATTGCACTGTCAGGAAGGGATATTTTGGCCAGAGCCAAGAATGGCACGGGAAAGAGTGGAGCCTACCTCATTCCCTTACTTGAACGCATTGACCTGAAGAAGGACTGCATACAAGGTGAGAGGGCTCATTCTGCACCAGTTTCATTTGAGGAAAGTTAAAATTTGACATTGACAATGAACCCTCGTGAAACACTGTCTTTACTGATTAGACCGACTCAGCGACACCAAAAAGCAACAAATTAATCTTTTTCCAAGCAGAAATGGAAAATTCTCATCACTGAAATTTTAAATACTGACCTTTTTTCTAACTCTGACATCGCTCGTTTAGATAACCGGAGAACAGAAGTGTAGCTCAGTGGCTCCAGAATGAAAATGACGACACAATGCACGGTTAATTTTGTATAACGGTGTCAGTGCTGCCAAAGCGGTTTGCACCAGCCTCACACTTGAACCACAAAATGTAAGATTACACAACATGTCCAGCTACACACACTACACCAGGACTGTCATTGCCTAAATACCAGCTTCTCTTCCAGTGAGACCTGGGTATTTAGAAATCACAACTGAGGAAATTCAGCTGTCTACCTGAATCACTTATTTCAGAAGTTTGTGAATACATCTGTGTCTAAAGGTAAACGCATGAACAGGTCTGAGACCTGCTGTAATTGGGCCGTTTTGAATCTCTGATAAATACATGTGTAAAATAAAAGCATGAAAGCGTAGCAGTACCATTGTAGGTGAAGTTCCTGCTCTTAATGACTTCATGTTTCAAAGCAAGCTTTGGTTTTAAAGAGGTCTTCTCCTCCTCCAGCTTTGGTCATAGTGCCCACCAGAGAACTGGCTCTGCAAGTCAGCCAAATATGTATCCAGGTCAGCAAACACATGGGTGGTGTGAAGGTCATGGCAACCACAGGTGGAACCAATCTCCGTGACGACATCATGAGACTTGATGAAACGGGTAACTTCAGTTATTATAGTTTTTGTATTTTTAATTAACTACTTCTAGAGTTTATTTTCAGAGTAAGTTGATTTGGAGTGGCTTTGCACTTTCAGTTTAGTTTTCTGGAAAATGTAAGTTTGTTTGTTATTGTTATATGGTGCGTATTTGTCAGGGGCACGATTCAGGAAAATTTGAATATAATTTCAATAACAATCCAGTAGTTTGAAGGCAGTTGGCTCTCAGTAATGTAGAGGTCCCATTTTCAGTGAACACAGACATCAAAGTGTTATTAAGCTGCTTGTTCTGGCAGACTAGGACTCCATCGGTATTTTTTTATAGTTTTGCAGGTTCATATTTTTCCTTACCCACACTCCCCACAAAAACACCTAGGTTTCCAAGTTAACTGTAATCATGTTGATGCTTGATTACATGATTACTGAAGTCCCTGTGGACCATCTGCTTAACTGCCTCTTTCAGTTAAGTTCATTTTAGCAGAGACGTATAAATTAATGTTCCAGGATCTTTGGTACATCTGTAGTTGAATCCTAAATGTGGGTTTTGTAGACCGATTTCTGCAAAACCTGATTTGATTGGAATCAGTGAAATCTGCTTAAACACGAGAGGGTCAAAGGAAGGTGTAATTAAAGGTGATGGGAGAAGATGAGCACATGGGTGTATTCTGAGACCAACATAGATGGATGTGAGCCTGGCTTGGTTCTCTGGAGATGTTGTGGATCTTTATTATTTTTTTCCCCTTTATTTATTATTTTTTTCCCCCAGTACATGTGGTCATTGCCACACCTGGGAGGATTTTAGACCTCATCAAGAAAGGAGTGGCCAAAGTTGGTCAGGTGCAGATGATTGTTCTAGATGAAGTGAGTAAGCGGTTCACTTTACATTCAATACTTTTTTCTGAATGAGTTCAGCGTGATGATTTAAGCAGCCAGGTGATGCAGCTAAATGTGCCTTCTTCCATCTTATTTAAAAGGCTGACAAACTGCTGTCTCAGGACTTTGTGGTCATGATGGAGGAGATCCTGGGCTTCCTGCCCAAGCAGAGGCAGATCTTGCTTTATTCTGCAACCTTCCCCCTCAGCGTGCAGAAGTTCATGGTACGCATTTGTCTATATTTCACTTCTAATGAGCTTAAACACACTGACCACAGCCTGAGCATGACTATTTTTGTGTTTTGTAGAATGCTCACTTGCAGAAACCCTATGAAATCAACCTGATGGAGGAGCTTACGCTGAAGGGTGTGACTCAGTATTATGCTTATGTAACTGAAAGGCAAAAGGTCCATTGCCTTAACACCCTGTTTTCCAGGGTAAGTTTTGCCTTTCTGCACTTAACAGTCCTGGTAAATGTAAGAGAAAACTAACTTGGAGTAATGAGAGCTGTATAGAGATTAAAATATATATATATATATTTTTCTTTTAGCTCCAGATCAACCAGTCCATAATCTTCTGCAACTCATCTCAGAGGGTGGAGCTCCTTGCCAAGAAGATCTCCCAGCTTGGTTATTCATGTTTCTACATTCACGCAAAGATGAGACAGGTGAGCTTGACGCGCTGCCTCAGAAAAGCTCGTTCACTAAAATTCACAGATGGCAGTTGCTCTGTGCAAAAACAGCTGTTTGCGTGCTGCCAGTCCTCAGACAGGATGATTAATATTACTGTTGAGACCTGAGTGACTGGACAGCTTCTCCACTCTTATCTAATGTACTCATGTGACCGTTTGAGGCTTTTGCTTCAGACATACGTGCACATAAGACACCTAATGAGCTTTATGCCACTTATGTACAATGGTCTGGGGGTCTTGGTTATCTTTGACGTAAACGTATTGTCTTTACATAATGCAGATGCCCAAATGAGTGAATTTGGCCTCTTAATGTCCCGTTTTTCTGATCTGCTTTCCAGGAGCATCGTAACCGCGTGTTCCACGACTTCAGAAATGGCCTCTGCCGGAATCTAGTCTGCACTGGTAAGATGGAGGCATCGGCTGCACGTTACCAGTAGGAGTTAACAGAATTGAGATTGAGTTTGCCAAACTAAAAATGAAACCGTCTTAACTTGAATATTAATTAATAGCATCCAGACAAATCACTCATTCTCTCACAAGGTGAGGGTAAAGGAAACGGGTGAGAACGTATTTAATGGCTCACATTTATTTAAGGTCAAACAGTGGGAACATTTCACTGCCCTTTGGACAGAAGTTCCCCCACCATGTATCAGATATCATTTCTATATATCAAACCTCGATCACCAGAGGCGCACTGAGCACCGTCATGCCTTTCATGTTTGCTCTCATTTCAATGTCTTTGTATTTTGTTCCAGAACGTGGAAACTAGTATCGGTATTATATATCAGTATCGGAAACTAGTATCATATTCAGTATCAGTATTGATGAAATCCAAACGATCCCCCCCCCCAAAGTGTTTGGATTGGGTCTGTTGGCAGGAATGAGTTGCTGCAGCAGGAAACCAAAGTGTTTGGAGTGTAACTCGTTCTGGTAACTTAAAGATACCTGAGCACGCTTCCCTGTAGCCATCACTCACTCCACAGGTGTTCACATTTTTTACAGCCACAGCAGTGACGCACCGAGCTGTTCCCTTTACATCTTTAGTTTCAGTTTGTAGTGACTGTTTTGCACAAACCTACTGCTTCATTTCTTAATATTATATCGTGCATGGTCTTTGTTTTCTCTAGACCTCTTCACAAGAGGAATTGACATTCAAGCTGTGAATGTTGTGATCAATTTTGATTTTCCTAAGCTGGGAGAAACGTACCTTCATCGCATCGGTAGATCTGGTAAGAGCCATGAGTGATGAGGGTTTTTGTATTGTATGCAGCAAGTGATGATGATGATGATGATGATAAAGCAGCTATATAAGCTCTACCCTAATTTCCAGGCCGCTTTGGACACCTGGGTCTAGCCATCAACCTCATCACATACGATGACCGCTTCAACCTGAAGGGGATTGAGGAGCAGCTTGGAACAGAAATTAAGCCCATCCCAGGCATCATTGACAAGAGCCTATACGTGGCAGAGTACCACAGTGAGAGTGGTGAAGAAGTGAAGCCATGAACCAGTGAGTACAGACGTGATCAGCTTCTTTCATGGTGGCAGAAAGATAATTTATCTCCTACTTTATCTTTTTCATCCTGACAGTTGGGGGTTAAAATGAGCTGATATTAATTCTTAGTGCTTTGCTGCTTGGTTTGCTGGGTGCTTTGCTACCTTACTGACACAACTGGAAGCAGTTTAGCCATGATTGCTGTTATTACCCAGAGTGTGCTTTTTGTGCTGTCAAGTGAGCGCATTTCCTGCGAGGAAGGTGTATCATCTTGGAAAAATGAAGGTTTTCCATACTGTGCAGTAGCAGGGCTGCATATTTTCTGTTAAACATGTCATGCGGGCAAAGTCAATGTGAGGTCAGTCTGTAACTGAAGTGACCCGGCCAGCGTGGCGTCCATAATCGGAGCGAATTCTCACAGTGCTATGGAGCTGCTTCAGGGCTTCCTTTTAGCAGAGGCTGGGCTGAGACGGTCACTAAAACGGACACAGTGGCGCTTAAACATCGTGCACACGTTTAAGGGCACTTCCTGTCTCGTGCTCCATCGACAGGCTGTTAAAGCCACATGTGAATGATGAACCTCAATGTTGCTTATGCAGTAAGGACTTATCAGGCTGTTGCCTCGTGTGTAAAAACAGATCTAAACGATGAGCTGTATTAATTGGTTTGCTGTAGTTCCGTCATCGCCACGGTTGTATTAAACTTTTCTTTTGGGTCAGCTGGGATGAGCTCCAGGCCCCCAGCCCCACCTGCTACATGCATGCCCACCACCCTGATTTGGATAAATGGGGGGATTTTATTTTCTTAGGCCTTAAAAGAGAAGGAAGGGTGATACATTAAACGCTCAGGATATATTTGGTTGGAATGAGATGTGTTTTAAAGTCCTCAGGAAATCATTTCAACACTGCAGCTGAAAAATCCTTAATTATATAAGTAAATGTGTGTGAGTTGGATATGAGAACACAGCTGGGCTGATACATTTATGCACTTTACATCCTGCCTATTCTCTTAAACCCAGTGGTCAGCTGATCTGAGAGATCGGTTATCAATCGCTACACTGCAGATCAGTTTCATTAATTCATTCATTTCAATGCACACTTGTTGTTCTTGTTCTGAGTGTTGTGCATTAACATGGAGGCACCACCTGGCCTAATGCAGTTTCCTGCTCTTCTTCCTCTACAGACCAGTCCATCCTCCACTCCCCCGCTATCCTTCATCCCCCACGTCTTTGGATTTTTTTTTTTAATGTACAGTTGCTGTCTGTCTTCCTTTTTTGGATGCCACCATTAGGAATGTGTATTTTGATGGATGCGTTTTGGATGAACTCGCCTGCCTTTAAGGCTCTGTGCTGCACCACCACACCCTGAAGACACGGGCACCGGGAGGAAAGAACGGGACCAAGTCGAAAATGTTATCAGCGCACATTGTGATGATTCATATCCACCACTGACACACGGCCAGCACCGACTGACTGAGACAGGACACCCTCCATCCTCCACTCTTTAGTTTGGAAGTTTTAACCAATTTATACAAGTGCCTTAAACAGTTCAACCAGTTCTAAAGTAATAACCCTTCATTATCGGTCATCTTGCTCACTCCATACCACATATTCCTGTTCACCTGATTGAAAATTTGTTACACTAATTTAATGTCTGATAAAATGGGTGAATTCATAACTGTTTTTGGTTGGGTCATCCGTTTGCAGCGACCGGAGACGATTGGAGGCGGGCTGGTCTGAATGATCTTTTGCTGGCTAAGCTGAACTTAAGTCTGGCTGATTTGGGACAAACTTGGATTTTCCGTGGACAGAGATGCTGGATTTTTTTTTTTTCCCCCTCTAAGATGCAGCCAGACTGTCAGTTACTTGTGAAGAAGCTTGTGCTTCTGAGAGACCCAAACTCTTTCCTCCGTCTTCAGCATCAGAACACTAAAAATGAACGAGCAGCCAGCTGAAACACCACGAGTCACGAGGATTCCTGTTTTGGTGGAGTTTATTTGGAGTGAACGCCCTTTTCTTTTTTTTTTGTCCTGTGTTTCACCTTCCTATGGATGGCCATACTTAATTCTGTGAGACGTGCAGCCGACATTTGGGGTGCACCTTACACTTTGTGTATATACCTTCATTTTAAGATCGTTTTAAACAAGTTGAAAAGGCTGCCTGACAACCTGAAAAGCTATCCGCCCCTTCTCTCTTGTTAGCACTGGAGATGGTTTCCTTAACTGCCAGTTTGATCAGCAATATTGGTCTGTGAATTTATTTATAATTTTAGAAACTGCAGAATTTCTCAGAATCTAAAACATTTAAATGGCTTTGCTCATGAAATGTTTTTAGAGACAGTCATTGCTGATACTTTTAGCCCATCCAAATTTGATGGAATGTTTCTTCAAAGACGCACTTCACTGTTTAACTTGTCGCCCTCGTTGCGTTTGCTCCCAGTGTTAACAAGTGCGAGTGCAGACAGATGGCTTTCTGAAGCTTGTGCATTTGAGTAATGAATTTGTCACCAGCCTTGACTTGTGAAACTCTTGAAACACTCTTAAGATCTGTGCTTATACTGAGTGCTGGTGTTGGAAAAGACAATGCTATTCTATCGCGAGCTACTCGCTGCAGTGCAGCTGAATTGGCAGATAATTTGTTTTCTGGGGACGGTATTAGCTGTTAGGTTGATTTATGCCCTGTTTAAGCACAGCTACATCACTTCCTGATTTGGGGGGGAGGAGAAGCTGTTTTATTTCCCCCCTTTTTTTTTTGATGAATGTTGGCCAAATGCATCAAAATGAACCATCTGACCTAAAATGTAGCAGGAATAAATTGTGCTTTGCAAGTTAGCTGGCTCAAAATCAGCTGACAAAAGATACTTAAACGACCTGAGCAAGCTGAGCAGCACTTGGAGATGGTTCATGCAGCTACACTTACTGCACTGCTTTTATACACTTGGTGCCCGAACGGGAGTGAAGTGTATGATGGTGCGGGGGGGGGGGTTAGAAAATTAGTCTGTCGGCCTGCTTGTTGAGGAAATAACTTGGGCATCCCAGCCTGCTGAGTTTGTGGCTTATTTCTCTGCCCTTGGGTGATTTTGTTTTTTGGGGCTTTATCTGCATTTATGTGCAACATGACAACCTCAAACTTGCATAAAGGGTCTCTGATCTTTGTTCAGAGCCTTTTTGTGACCGGGGTTCCCTTTAATATGGTGAGATGCTCTCGACCGTTTTAACCAATGAGAAGCATTGCTCCTTAATTTAAGCTCATTTCAAAGACGTGTAGCAGTGATTTCCCCCGTGCGTTCTCATTGGTTAGGACTCTGATCCCTGTTCTCTCACTTCTGCTGTTGTCCCAGAAACAGTTGCACATCTAAATTGATAATTAGGCTGTAGGTTTTTTGTTTTTGTTTGGTTTTTTGGGGGGGTGGGGGTGGGATTTTTAAAAAAAATTTATTTTAAAGTCCAAATTAAATGCAAGCATCAGTGGAGTCAACAGGGATCTGTGTGCAGGCACTCGGCAGCTGCCTGTTTCTTGTCAGCCTGCGGGCAGTAATCGACGCAGCTTTGAGGCTGAAATCGCCGACCCTTGAGGTCCAGCGTCCGGCTGCCTTCTGATGGAGGTGGTTTTACTGCCGGCGGCTGTCATGGAGAACCTTAATGACTGAGACAAGAGCATCTTGCCCCAGATTGGGCGTCTTAATTGGTAAAATTGTCTCATTCCTTAAGGTCGTTTTAAATTTGAGGAGGGTGAATTGGTGCGCCTGCTGCCCTGATGCATACGTTCGTCCTGTCGATTGTTGACACATTAATGATGACACAGCTTTTGTGTACGATTAGGCCGTCCCATCTATCGACCGTCAGGAGACTGAGAGGAGTCCTTTTTAGGATTTCTTTCAGAACGGATGCATCAGTAGAAGTCTGTGGGAGGGGCCTGTGGGTGCTTCAGAAACAGGATGTCTAAAGATCCAAAGTTTAGGAAATGGGTACAAAGAGGTTTGGAAACAGTTGCCCTTTCGTTCTTTTCAAAATGAAGTGTTCAATGGAGTATGCCTTTCATTAGAGTCTCCAAATTTAAGTGAAATTTTCTTTTTCAGATTTAATTGGCAGATTTTTCAGTGATGCGCGATGTCATGAATATTACTGGATTGGATTAAAAGTTGTGTTCAATAAAGCTCACTGAAATTTATCGTGTCTGTGTTTTTTGTATTAAACTAAAAGCTAGGTGTCAGAGTGTGGCACCTGTTCAGTCTTAAGTTACAGACTTTGACCCTGGGGGCGGTTGTGTTACCGCAGTCTTGCCGCACAGCTCGACATGTGTAAGTTGGAGGCTTTTTGCTGCTTGTCTTTGGCCCTTTTTGCCAGTGTACAGGGCACAGTTCCTCCTCCGTGTGACAGGTACGAGACTTTTAAGTGTTGCCTAAACTTTGTGTGTGGGACTGTTCATGTCCCCTTTAATGCCAGACTGTACTACGCTATGTCCTGATCAGAAATCTAACTTTAGACCAGCTCGTCTTTAAATATTTGATTAAAATTCTTCAAAAATGTGTCAGATTGCTGCAATGATTGCAGTCATTTGGCAACTTCCTGGTTTTTATTTTATTAGAATTGTTTGGTAAGAGCTGCTGGCCCATCGGTTCTCTCACCTTAAAATGTATTTTATTGATTTACTGCTTCTCTGTTGGACTTTAATAGCAGCTGAGTGTGTTGCACTAATACAGATATGATGGTTAATAATTTACGGGCCCTTTATTTCAGTGACATATACTGCACTGGGCCCATCCTGCACCAGGTCCAGGAAGCTAAACTGTTTGATGATGATAAACACTTTGTGGACATGAAGCTGGGGTCAGCTCCTGGTAAGTCTGCCTGTAAATGACCTCTTTCTCGAGGCCCCTGCTGCTTTCCCCTCTCTCTTCCTGCAGGTGACGTTTTGTCGGCCTTCCACAACCTTTCCATCAAATTTCCCGATATGACCGTCCCGCCTGCCAAACTGCACGAGTTCCTCAACGCGAACTTTGAGGAGCCGGGGACCGAGTTTGAGTCGTGGACTCCACCAGACTGGCATGAGAAGTGAGCTCCAGCTGTTTGGTGTGCCGCTCTGTTTGTGCCGTCCTGCTGACGCCGCTGTGTTAACGTGACGCGACTGATTTTTCAGGCCTCGCTTCCTCGGTGGGATAGCAGACGATAAGCTACGTGAGTGGGCGGAGGAGATCCACTGTCTGTGGAAGTCTCTGGGCAGAAAGGTGATGAGTGACACCATCTGATCACGCCTTTACACATTTTAAACTTTTTCCTGGTGTTTCCTGAGATTTAGTTTTTCTGTTGCATCCCCATCCTATGTCTCCTTCAAACACTTTAAATTGATTTCTCATCCAGATCCGTTCTGGTGTTAAAGATCACCCAGAGCTCTACTCTCAGATCTACACCCCACATCCTGTTGTTGTGCCAGGGGGGCGCTTCAGGGAGCTCTACTATTGGTGAGTGAACAATGAAGCCTTTCAGGGAGCTGTGGCAGCTGTGGTAGAGGATCACAAGGTCAGAGAGAGCGGAGATCACAGCCAGTCCCAGGCAGGGGTCTGTGCTGATAGCCCACCTACGTGCCATGTGCAGACAGTGATGAGTCTGTGTGTGTCTAACAGGGACTCCTACTGGGTCATCAACGGGCTCCTGCTGTCAGAGATGACAGATACAGCCCGTGGAATGATTCAAAACTTCCTCTACCTTGTCGAAAGGTGAGCCTTAAAGCTTCTTTCATCATTCAGAGCACTTAAAAAGCAAAAACAAAGGTCCACCTGCAGGAGGTGCACCATGCTCATTTTTATTAATAAGTCATTTAGCAGCTCAAGTTGTGCAAGTTGGGGGTGTTCAAGATTTGTGGAATAAAGGATTTTTTTCCTCCCTCCTCACCCTCTCAGATATGGCTTTGTTCCAAATGGTGGGCGGATTTACTATGAAAGGCGCAGTCAGCCTCCATTCCTCACTCTAATGGTGGAGAGCTACTATCAGGCAACCAAGGATAAAGAGTTCCTCAGGTGATATTTAGCCCCAGCTGACGTCCTGCCAGACACATTATCGTTCTTCAGCTGCCTTCTGCCTCTTTCAGCATATTAAACATCAGCACCTCCGTGCTGGCGCCCGCCTGCGCCTCCAGCCTTCTGTTGTTCCTACCAGCCTTAATTAGAATGTGACACCTGAAGTTTTGTGTTTAAGCGTGTTGAGCTCCGTGCGAAGTGATTTAAAAAGTTCTTCCTGATGTCTCCATCACTCGGTTTAGAGCGGCTCTGCCAGTCCTGGAGGTGGAGTACCGCTTCTGGATGCAGAACCGTTCTGTGGCTCTAGAAGTGAAAGGGGAGGAACATGTACTGAACCGGTATTATGTGGAGGTGGGCTTGCCTCGGTAGGTATTAATAAGAGTGAGATATTTGGGTAGTGTTACTGTAGTGCATGTGCTCACTTCCACTAAGCGTGTCTGTCCTTCCAGGCCCGAGTCGTACACGGATGATGTGGAATTAGCTGAGGGACTCACTGATGGTAATGGCCTCTGAGTGTTGGAGCTATATGGCACTACTGTGCTCATTTTATTCCAGCTCAAAGAGGAAAAATGGATAATATTGTATTCCCATAGACTCAAGGATCATCTGTGCAAAACACATTTCCTCTGAAAGTACCTCAGAATAATACTAATGAGTATTTAATGTTAAAGCCTGCTGACTGAGCAACTTTACCGCACTCTAAAGAGAACCTGTTCGAAGGGAAAACTGGAGCCACTTTTTTTTATTTAAGACTATTTAAATTATCTCCTCCCCCTCTGACAATGTTTGTTGAAATCTATAAAGCAGTGGTTTCCAAAGTGTGGGCTGCGGCCCACCAGGGGGGCCATGACGGTACTGCAGGGGGGCCACAGTAGTAATTGAAATTCAGTTTGAAATCACTCACAAGTACGCAGAGTTACATATTTATATAAGTGTGTTTATATAAAAAAGTGAATTAGAAGTGGTAACAGGTGGTTAGTTTGATATTACTCGTTACTGACCTACATTTACTGCTCCTGTATTAAAGTTTGTGTCCCAGTGGGTCACATGTTCACACTTTACATATGACTGAGCAGGATTAGCACTTTATAGCCAACAGACTGTGTTTTGAAAGTTTCAAGGAAATGCATCACTTTCTCCAGTATTCTGATGAGTGAAGGCTTCTAGCCAGGCTGTTGCTATCAGACGGGGTGGGGGTGGGGTGTTGCATGGGATTTTCTGGTTTTAAGTGGGCTGCAGCACTCTTGACTTTGGGAATCACGGCTCTAAAGCTGAAGAAACAAATACGAGACTGCATATTTACTGGCCTTCCATTAAAGGATGCATGAATAAGTCCCACAGCTTAGATGGTGATTTGTTGTGGCTCTACTAGGGTTTTCTTTTTTTTTTTTGCCCTGAGGCAAGAAAGAGCAGCTGTGGATGGATCTGAAAGCGGGTGCAGAGTCTGGTTGGGACTTTACTTCCCGCTGGTATATAGATGATGACGGCCACAGCAACGGCACCCTCAGAGACACCCGCACCAGTCAGATCTTGCCCGCCGACCTCAACGCTTTGCTGTGCCGCAACGAGAAAACCCTTGCATCGTTTCACCGGGTACTCGGTGAGACTTTGACCTCAAAACTAACTTGGTTCTGTGCATGTTGTTTTTTTTTTTTAACTCCTAACTGGTGTTGCATAACGATGATGTGCTCCTTCCTGACAGGTGATAGTGACTCAGCTGCAGTGTACCAACAGGCTGCAGCACGGAGACTGGAGGCGATCGAGTCTGTGCTTTGGGATGCTGAGAGGGGAGCCTGGTTTGACTACAACCTGGTAACACACTCCAAAAACTTTGATTTCTACCCCTCCAACCTGGCACCTGTTTGGGCACAGTGTTACGCTCAGCCAGCTCAGGCTGAGAAGGCGGTGCAGTATCTGAAGGTCGGTGGATGTCTGTTCAAATGGTTCATCTAAATTAACCTCAAATTTGTATCTGTTCACATACTGTTAGCAGGTTTTGAAGTATTTGAATTTATCCTGCTAATGGATGGATGACTGAGATGGAGATTTTTACTAATCTCAGCCAGCTGCCCAACATGTCTGCTCCTCTCTTCTCATGGCCATTAAATATTTTGCTCGAGAGCTTCTTGACGGTCGCCGAGGGAGAGAAGCACTTTGATTTTTAGCCATGATCTCTGTTCAGATCCAGCTTCCAGTAGATGTAATATCCTTTTAGGACTGATGCTCAGCTGCACCAGCAGATGGCACAAACACACTACACAGCTTCCATGCTTGCTCGCTCCTGATTTTTAATATCTGCACAGGGAAGTGGAGCTCTGCAGTTCCCCAACGGAGTTCCAACATCGCTGAGAGAGTCTGGGCAGCAGTGGGACTATCCTAACGCATGGCCCCCTCTGCAGCACATGCTCATCGATGGTAGGCACCATGAACGTCATCTGCCACAGTGATGATTCAGCACTTAAAAGAGCATGCTGTTCTATTGTCAGTGCGATTATTTCTGAAAATGAAAAGTGCTAAACACTGTCTTGGCTCTGCAGTGTATTTCAATGGTGCAGTTTTTCCAGGACTGATTATTGATCATCTTTAGCCAAGGAAACCTCATCTGGTCTGCTCAGCAGCTTATCTGGAGCTTTGGATCATAATGTCCTTGACAGATTTAGGCATTGTTGAACATACATATATATATGTGTGTGTGTGTGTGTGTGTGTGTGTGTATGCTCAACAATTCACGGCTCAACGCATATGCACTTAAAGACATAATCAATAACCTTCCACGCAGCACTGAAGTCAGGTGGTTTAGCCGAGCCGTCCCAGATCTTTGAATGTTTCTTTGGAAAGGCTGAATATGGAAAAGTCTGTTGTTAAAATTGCACCTGTTTTTCATAATGTTACTAGTATTACTTACACTGGGAGGAAAAATGGAGCTGATTTATTTATTTATTGATTACTGTGCAGCGGCTTTCCTGGTCTAACCACCTCGAGATCAAATGAACGGGTAATAGAAGTAATAATGGCCGTATGCAGTTTACCACTCGTGCACTGAGGACTTCAGCTCTGTTTACTGAGTTTTGGTTATTTTCGAGTGTTTGAGTTGCTGCACGCGCGCGCACACACACACACACACACACACACACAATCTGGATCTCCCCTGATGGTGCTCTCATCAGCTGGCATGGCAGCTACCTTCTTGCTGCAGCGGTCGTTTTGCCTTAAGCTCGCTCTTCATCAAGTGAAATGCATGCTCAGCAGCACTGAAATCAGGTGACTGATGGGACCGGTAAAGACGGCGCCGCTGCTGCATCATAGACATTTCCTCGGTTTGTCTGCTCCCCTTAATTGTTGGCATTACTATTGATTTGCCTCACTGTAGTAATCAAAGCTCTGAATAACCAAAGAAGGCCACTAGTTTAAAAGTGACAGTGTTTAGATGCATAAAATATTATTCCTTATTGCTAGTAAAAAAAAAAATCCCAGCTGAGATGCCCATTAGCATATATAGATGTCCGAAGAATGCTACTAAAACTAGGATCCCACACGGGAAAAGGCCCATTCAGAGGTGAGGCCTAACTGAATATGTTGTTTACTTCCAGAATATTAGTGCTCATATAAATGTAGCCATTGTTTAAATCAGTGCGCGACATAAAGATGAAACAACACAAGTGTTTCTGCTTTGAGCAGTTTGGACTGTTTTAAAATCCTGTTGTACTTCCAGGTTTATCCAAGCTTCCTTCAGAGGATGCTAAAAAACTCTCCTTCGATTTGGCCCAGCGCTGGATCAAGACAAACTGGCTGGCATACATTAAGTATGAAGCCATGTTTGAAAAGGTGAGTTTTTGAAGGCTTCAGCACTTCGGCGCTCATGCTGCAGCGTGATAACACGGCTGGCTCAGAATGTGCAATTTTCTTCCTCCCGACAGTACGATGTGAACGGAGATGGAAAACCCGGTGCTGGAGGAGAATATGAAGTTCAGGTATCTGCTTTCATGTGTTGACGGTGTAAAACTAATGTGCTTACAGTCACACAAGTCTTTCTAATTTCATGCAAAGCCCTGAAATTTCCTCTTTCCTCCTCTTTAGCTCGAACACATTTGCACGCTCCTGTGCACGCGCTCTCGCTCCTCCTCTCGTCTTTGTAACATTGTTTGGACGGAAAATTGTCGTCGTCCATTTTTACTGAAAGATATGGGAAGCGTGAGAGAACCAGCTGTTGCCTTTCTTGCGTTTTGCTGCTTTAGTGAGACTCCCCTCTGCTCTGCTCTCTGTAGCTGGGCTTCGGTTGGACCAACGGCGTGGCGCTGCAGCTTCTGCACCAATATGGGGCGACTCTCACCTCAGGAGGGAGACGTGTCTGTTCTGGCCTCCTGCTGCCGCTGGTCATGGTTAGCGTCATGCTTCAGTGAGTCTGAGGTGTCGGCGCCTGAGTGAAGGTTGGATTTGATTCTTCCTGCTTTCACACCTGCAGCTGATGGACTTTAAACAAACACAAACTGACAGAGTTAAGATTTTAGCATTCACGCTGCAGCTCTCCCAGATCTTCTATGATCCTGATAACTTGTAGAGGGAAGAGGGCTGAATTTATTGTAGCTAAGGATTACACTGCTGAATATTTTAGTTGTAAGTGCTGCATGGCGTTATCGGAAGGCGCAGATCGTTTAGGCATTTCTGGCCTCTCTCCAGCGATGCAGGCTGCTGCTCGCTGCTGCTTAGATTACAACATTAACTCGTCCTAAATATTGAACTGACATTACAAACTGCTTTTCACCTAATTCACTTATAAATTCACTTATAAACTTTATGGCCATGCTGTAGCTCAGCTCCCTTTATCTGCATGCAAACTACAGTTGGAATGGAAATGAGTCCATGTGAGAAATCAAATGTGGTCTGACTGCATTAAATATTTTTAAACCATAAAGCTGCTTTAATTCATTTTTCAATAAATGTTAGATGACAGTTTTAATATATCAAATTATTAAACAGGGGGGAAACAGTGATTTTATATAAATAAAATTGAATTGAAAGTGTGGGGGAATTAATTTTTCCAGCTGTGCATCAGAAACGTAACTGAATGTTAGCATGACCTTTGCCCCCTTTTAAAATATGTGCAGTAAACGTGTGAACGCGGCAAAGTGTTTGGAACAAAGACGTCAGGAAAACGTGGATGTGAATTATTCTCAGTGAATCGTGAGTTTGTGTAAATGATGTTTAAAGCCATCGTGGGAGCAGCAGAATCAGCTGCTAACAATGAGAGATATTATTATTATTATTTGAGCTAATTAAGCACCTCTGCACAAAAACCAACAGTATCCTGTTGTTTGTTTAATATGACAATCTGAAAGAATCTGTTTTCTCCTCTCTGAATGAACCACTACAGTCAAAGCATTAAACTCATTTAGTTTGACATTGTGGGTTTAGATTAAATTTGGCCAATATTAGAGAAAAAAAGTCTCGAAGGCATCATAAAACTGCTGAATGTGACTAAAAGAAACGGAATAATTTAGGAGGAAACAAAGAAAAAATCAACAGTTTTCGCACCGAGGAAGCCGTTCTGTTTTTGCCAGGACTGCCTGCATCTGTGGTGACATCCTGGTCAAGCATGAAATTAAGTCTGTATAGATATTCAAATGGTTGTCAAAAAAAGTAATGAGAAATTTGCCTTTTTTAAAGAAGAAATTGCATCCTCCTCTGCTGTGAGAGTGTGAGGCCTACGCAGGGATTTCACTGCATCCCTCTTTAGCACGACTGAACACAACAGATTGACTGCAATTTAAAAAGGCAGAAGGCCAATAGGTGCAGCAGCCCGTGCAGCCCCAAAGATCACACCGTAGTCACGTCCTATAGTGGGTCTCAATCTACAAGGCAGGTCTTTAAACTCCTGTGCATAACTGTGACACCCATACAGCGGCAGCCGTGTGCATTGTGCCGTGTTTGGAGCCCTTTGAGCAGCGGGCGGCAGTCATTGTGTTCCCAGCGCTCGCTGACAGCAGTGACTCAAGTAGAGCCTGCTCGATTTGATAACTCCCACATCATCGTGCTGTTTTAGCACAAATGGGTTGTGCTCGGTTAATGAGATCGAGCTGCAAAGTGTGAAAGGAGTCGTCCGGCAGTTAAGCGGCAGCGTGGCCGACAGCGTGGCCGACAGCGCGGCGTGTTTGCCTTTAAGTACCTCGGGTCATTATTTTAAGAGCGCTCGACGGGCGGAGCGTGAGATGTGAAGCAGCGGCGACGAAGGTCAGCAGAGGTCAGACTCGTTTAGAAAGTTCACATTTTTGAATCAGTCTGATTTTTGTGACGTTTTCACCTGAACTCGGAGCGGCGTGGTGGAATTCGGGATCTTTTAAAATTCCACATGTAATCCCGTTAATCTTCTCTGCTGTGTGCACCTCTGGCCTTGACTATGTTAATAGTACTGGTGGCACAGAGGCGGCTCCTGATTTCCATAATAGGAATAAGATGCAGGATGATATGCAAAAATGTGTGAAATCTTATCAAATGGCGGCGGGGGTGGGGGGCAGACAATAGAAGTAGATGTCTGTGTGGCTTTGAATGGAAGCCTGTGCTTCAGCACTGCCTCCTGGCTCAGCTTTCACTGGCCTCTACAGCACACATCACAGCCTGCTCTGAGTCCTCATGGTGCCACTCTGTGCACTGCCAGCATAATCCCCACCCTACCTACTTACATCCCTGCAATCTGTGAAGACCCACAGTGGAGCTGTGCTGGGGGGGGGGAGGCTGGCTGCCGTCTGATGGCGAATCAAAGAGCCAGATGTGATTCCTTGGCCGCTACAGACTCCCTATCAAGACCCGCGAATCAATCACTCATTTTGGGATGGTGCCTGTGTAATATTTCTTTAATTATGGCTGCGGCCTCCACAAAATGGCTTTGTCTCCAGCTTAGCAGCCAACCTGTTTGTAGATGAAGTCGGCTCCTTGACCTCGAAATGGGAAGGATTGGCTAACGTGGAGGCATTATACTGATAGAGGAGGGACAGCTTAGTAATATTGATCCTGCACTGTCCAGCGCTATCAGACCTTTTAATAATCAATAACTCTTGAGGAATCGTTCTTATAGAATTTCTCCTGCTCGACGAGTGAGAGAATTTAGCGTCTCAACTGATCTGCAACCTTGAACGAGAGACTGAGGGATCTTTCAAAAAATGTGAAAAGTCGACCTTCCTCCTGAATCCCATAAATTTCATCGTGCGGCTCCAACACGTGTTTCTATTTTATTTTCTGCTGCAGCTTCGACTCTATTCTGGGTCACTCGCATTCAGCGTGTACATGCCTTTGGCTGCATCTACAACTGCAGCATCTGAAGTTAAAGGCCACGAAAAGTTAGTTTCAAAGTGTCAAATATCCAGAACTAAATGTGCAGCAACTCATTTCTATAAAACACTCAAATATTCAGCTATCTGTTGGGTTTTGTGTGGGTGTGGTTAGAATTTACTCAGCACGCAAACAGCTCCACATCTGTCACTGCAGGCTGATCCAGATGCAGCTGAGGTGATGGGCGTACAGGAACTGAGCTCCACACAATTAAAAGTGCTAAAATAACATCCTGCATGAATCTTATGAATTTGGAAAATTTGGTTGTGCGCAGACACATTTTTCCTGGAAGCACTCAACAAACTAGAAGCTCTGCTTCTTTTTAGCTTCCACACATGGCAGCGGGATAAGTGCATTTCTTTTCCATGTGATGCACCCCCGCCCCGTCCAAAATGCTCAGGACCGTTGTCCCAGCGTGCCACTGTGAGGTAGCAGAGCTCTTTGCTGTAGCTGATGCCTTGTTTACTCAGCTATGCCCTTTGATTCTGGGAGGCACACGATCAATATGGAGCCCACAAAAGCCTCGTGGTATCTGCAGTGTAGCAAAGTGTCCTTACCGGGAACTTTACATGGTGAAATGATAAAAACCCTAATCCCATACTCCATAAGCAGAGAGAGTCTTTTTCCATCAGGCCCTTTTTTCCATCACCGGCTGAGTGAGGTGTCAGTATGATTACTGGCTCAGATCAATACTCTGCTGCTGTTGAGGACTTGAATTGTTCGATTTGGACTGCAGCCTCATTGCTCTGAGACGGTTTTGTTTTGATGGAGTTGAGAGCGATCGTGCATTTTGTACATGTTGAGGGTGTGAGGTCATCACGGTTGTGCGTGCAGCATGCTTCCACCCAGAGATGAAAGCAGTGTTGTGCTAACCGGGGCTGCGCGACGACGCCGGCTGAGCTCACCGTGGGTTCGACTGCATGGCAGCTCCATCGTGGGATGCAAACAAGTCAGTCAAACAGCCAAGCAGGGGAGCCATGCCGGGGGGGAGGCAGAATCAGGAGGGAATGGAAATCAAGGGAGTGAAAGAGAACACACAAGGAGCTCTGCTTATTACAGCTGCACAGATGGTGCAGCAGATGAGATGGGAGGGATGGATGGATAGATGAGGAATGAGAGTAAGACAGGAAAGAGAGAAATGGCAGCAAAGCACGTGCTTGACAGTGTACATAAGGAGCTCCCAACTGGAGAAGTTCCAAAGGAAATACTTAAATATTTATTGTGCCGTGGCCAGTTGGTAACTTTCTTTCTACCTCCAATTCGTCAGCAAGAAAAATGGCAGAGGAAGCGCCTGTGAAATATTAATTCCATTGCAGAGAAGCGCAGCACTACAGGTAGAAGGTACAGAGCGGCACACGGCGCAACGTCCTGAGGGGGGAAATCCGCCAGGTTTCAAACCTCCACGGACGAGGAAGGGTCGACGCAGTGAGGACGCGCGGGCAGAGCAGGAAGAGGGGAAAAAGGAAGTTAAATTATTGGGAGCAGGCTTTAGTGGAGCCCGTGAGTCTGCAGCTGCAGAGGGGAAATATTTGAATAGCCCAGATTTTGTGCTTTGAAAGCTATTATTTCACACAGTCCATATTCATTGTGTGTGTTGACGGGAGAGAGAAATGCAGACATAAGAAGAGCAGAAAGACTCTTCACGCACATTCAGCTCAGTTTATGTGAGCGTTATTGAAGCAGGTCCTAAATGATGTCAATCGGGGAAGAAACTGTTACTGCAGCCGTAAATGTTCAGTATGCACACAGATCATGATGCACATGTTCGCTGCACATATCTATATGCAGCACTCATAAGCATGCATAAAGTCACAGTAGATGCTCTGCTGCAAGTAAATACGAACACGCCTGTGGCAGCATTAGGACAGAAAATCCTACATGTATACTTTAAGTACATGTTCTGCCCATTGACTGAGTCCTCCATAAAAAATTCAATTATTACTAGACCCTGATGAGGGTCAAGTTGCCTATTATCATACAGTTTAATAATAAGTGAAACACACCTACAGTTTATGATGATTTAAAGGAAGTCGTACCTTCATTTGACTCGCAGGTCCTGGGAAATCTCGCACACTGGTGCACATTTCATAAAGTCACCACATGAAGGAGTTTATCATTAAACTGTAGAACATCTGGGTTATGAGACGTGACATTCCCGCTCTCTCCAGCCCCCTCAGTCTTTTAAGGTAAAAACATTAATGCATGTCTTTTAAACGAGCATTCACGAACTGCTGCTGAAGCCCACCTGGCTGAGCAGGTGGGCTAAAGGTCACTGCAGGAGCCCGAGTCTGTCTGCCCAAGATCCTTTAACTATACTGTCAAATATTAAATACGCAGTTCAAACATAGGATTTGGGGCTTAATCAGTGCATCGTTATTCCAGCTGAATGGAGTCTGCAGAATCCTTTCAGAGCTTCTGTTCAACTGATCCTGAATAAATAAAGTTAACAGAAGAATGAAGACTAAGAAAATGCTGAAAATCCAGTTTAAGCTTCAGCCTGAAAATGACATCAGATTGAAAAGAATTCATCTGAAAGCTTTCTGATGATGATGATGATGAAATATGCATTAAGATAATGCATCACAGTGATCTTCAGGTCCTGACTCACAGCTGAGGGATTCCCTTTTTATTTATTGATGTGATGGAAACAGAATCTGAACCTGGAGACTGTGAAATGGGTTCTGCAGGTTCTGCAGAGCTCTGTGATCTTAACTCATGACTGCAGTAAGTTCTCTAATCTGGAGCGTCATCAATAATAAAAATAACCATTAATTGACTCTCCAGTGAATTTATGTTGGGTGAAGGAGCCTCTTCGTCGTCGCCTACCAAAAACTGAAAAAATGCCCCTAAGCTGCAGTGGGGGGTGGGGGGGGTGCACCAGAACTGTGTTTCTAGTCTGGTGTAGTGAGCCTTTAATGAGACAGCAGGAAGGTTGGAACAGAATCAGAACAAATTTAGAAACGGAGCGTGTGCAGCAGCGAGTATTTTGTCACTGAGAAGCCAAATATGCAAAGGTCAGTTTTAGGTTCCTGTGTTTTTCTAAGTGAAGCTGAAGCGTTCTGAAAGGATGAAACTTGTGCCAACGCTGAATTTGGATCATTCAGGAAGCTGAGAGGAAGTTAGTCAGACGCTGAAGGAGTACTGACTTGAGGACATGGAGCTTCCACCCGGAGGTGAAAGCGGTGTTGCGCTGTGTGAACGTGTTGTGGGAATCCAGGGATGACCCTTTGGTGGCCGAGGCCGATCCTCGCGGTGGTGGTGGTCTTCTTTGGGGAGGGCTGCACAGACCCGGTGCAGGAGTTTGTGAGAGGCGTGCTGAGCAGCTCCTGCAGCTCAATTCCACTTTGGCTCATTATGTGGTGGATGTGAGCCACATTACTGCAGCATAGATCCGCCAGAGGGAAAAATCAGAGCTGGTCGACAGCAGGTTCGACGCAGTCTCATTGGCTGAGAGTAAATAAGAGGAACAGCATCAAGTATCTGCACAGTTTAAACATGCAGAACAAAAGCGGTCGTTCTGATTTAGTCTGAGTTCCCACCGTCTGATTTATGATTCAACACATTATAGTATATACCTGTGTGCACATACAGGGGAGTGTACTTCCTCTGCACCCCCGCCCCCCAACAATTCTGTGTCTTAGGCTGCACATTGTAGTCTCCCCGATACCTGTTACCTCTCCCCATCGAGTTGATCAGCATTCAGTTGCTACTTTGTTTCTATTGTACCCGTTTATGAACAAACCAGATATCTGTGGTCAAGTGCGGGCTGAGATTAACATGCACACGCCGGCAAATTCTGTATTTGATGATGAAGCTAATTCATTCTCTCTGCAATAACAGAACAAAGGATGCGCTTTCTGCCACTCTTTCATATCCCTCATTAGGAATGCACAACATCTGAATATTCACGAAGGTCAGGTCAGAACCATATTTGTCCACTGGAGACCTGGTACATCCCGTTGGAAAGGAATAATAAAAAGAAAGCAATTTCCTCTTTTGTCAAAGCTGTGTGAACCATGTAATCAGCAAATCCTTCCAGAACAGCCTTCAGGAGGGGAAGAAAAGCCGATTTCATTTTAAGGAAATATTGGAGCTTCACAGCCTTTATTGTGTTTGACTGTCATCTATTCTAAATGGAAAATTTGCCGGGTCTTATGATATATTGTATCCCAGCGTGCTATTCACTGCTGCATTTTTTTTTTTTTTTTTTTGTCTTGGCCACAAGGAAACAGCCTTTGGTTCATTTCATCTACTTTAATATCTGATATCAGGACGCAGATTAAAAAAGAAGCAATTTTCTTATCAGACGTCATCTTGTCAATTATGAAAGTCAGCAGAAAGGTGGTGAGAATGACTTTTAATAATTAACAGCATGTGATGAGAGAGATTCTGTATCGGCGTCCTCGTCGGGTGTGGGCCTCTGTGGAAACCCAGGTGCTGCTCGAGCAGATGGGCTCGGGGTGCAGTGATGATGTATTCCCCGAGCGTCGGCTGTGCCTTTGAAAAATGCCGGTGCTGGGAGAAGATGGCCTTATGCTGTTTGAAAGGCAAGCCGCAGGAGGGTGGGGGGCAGATGCTCTGATATTCCAGCAGGAGTGTAGCCGCGGGGCCTCACGGTTGTTCTCTGCCCAGCGGGGGGGAGTTCGTTTGAGTCACGCCCACGCTGCTCAGCGGGAGAAGCCGGGAAAATGGCAGGCGGTGAGCAGCGGCACGCTTCTCGGGTCACGTTGCTGAATTTACCAATGAGGGCAAGAAGGGAGACGCCTGTACTACATGATTCACGTGTCAGGGGGGCTGTGTGCTGCTCGGCGCCCTCAAATGTGCAATAAAGCAAATGGTTTCTAGCTCCTGACCCTTCAACACAACAACAGTCATTAGGTTCATTAGAGGCCGGTTAGAGCTGAGGAGACGGGACGACGAGAAACGGAATCTCAGGCCTGTTAATTAGATGCTGGGAATCTCTAATTGCTTAACAAAGTAAAACTCCCAGTGGAACTGATATTCCCAGGGCACAGAAGTCCAACCTGGGAAAAACGCCCATCCACAGTGAGCTTTTCCCTCATAATTACACACAGTTCAAAGTCTCCTCTCTTGTAATAGTTTCGCAGTATTGGTCTCAGTTCATCTTTTGAAGTATCAAGTTAAATTTCCATTATGTTGGAATAAATGAGGCAGGATGTGAGAAGAGAGAGAAAAATGTTAAACTGTGTCTCTGACTAGCATCAGATCAGTGAGCGCAGATTTAATCCACTGAAGGGTTTTCAGAATCAGCCGGTGCTAATCAGATGCTTCTCCGTCTCCGGGGAAACGGAGTGATGGTGGTTTCCTGAGACGGCACCGAAATACAGGCAGCGATGTGAGGGCCTCGGAGAGGTGGGCTGCATCGGCTCCAGGAAAGGTGCTGCAGTCAGGACGCTTTTTAAGCTGCTCACTCAACGACTGCATTGTGTTGCTTCTGGTTGTGTTTGGCTTATATTGGAGACAAGCTGCTGTTCAGCAGCATGAGACTGATGCATGTGTGCGTTCAGGACTCAGATTGTGTGTTAAGAGGAAACTCCAGTGCTGACACATGAAGGGGTGGGAGCTGTGCTCATACAGGTGGTTGTAGCTGCTGTGGCCTGATCATTTTAATTTCCATCAAACGATGTGGCAGCCTTTGATGCCTCACACATCACCCAGTCCATATCTGTGTAGATATGCAGCACCATTGTTTCCTATTGAGATCTGATGTGTGTTCAAAGGGTTTAATTTTTGGAGCTGCTTGTAAAGAAATGAGGGGACGCTCCAGACTCTGACACAGTGCTGCATGTTGAAACCACAGGTGAATTATGAGCATCATGCTGCTGTACCCACACTACAAAATGCTTCACACAAGACAAATATTGTGCTTTTACTGCAGCGCTCACGCTCACCTTCACTGTCATGCTGCCCAAACAAATCTCAGCATGTTTTTCGGTCCCTGTTTTCCCAAATCTGAGCGTGAGGCTTGTTTCCATGTTTCAGCACCAACACTGGTCCTTAAACACGGAAGAGCAGAAAGTAAAGTTTAGGTGCTCGAGCTGCCAGAGGCGCCCACAGACCTGTCAGTACGAGTTTAGACACGAGACTCAACAACGAACGGAGTCCAATCCTGAACGATCAAAAATGTTAACAGGAGCTGAAGTTGTTTCTTGCTTCCAGCTATTTTCATTAAACCTCGACTTCACAGGATCCATGAGTGATTCGGAACTCTGAAATTTTCCAGACACAAAGAGAATCGCTCCGGAACTCGAACCCACAACCACCTGGGGAAGTGGAGTTCATTATACGCAGTGATTACTGGATCATTATAGTGCACAGCCCCAACCGGTCGCAGCAGATGACTGCCCCTCCCTGATTCTGCTTCTGCTCGAGGTTTCTTCCTGTTAAAAGGGAGTTTTTCCTTCCCACTGTTGCCAAGTGCTTGTTCATAGGGGGTCGTTTTGACTGCTGGGTTTTCTCTGTATTATTGTAGGGTCTTTACAATATAAAGCGCCTTGAGGCGACTGTTGTGATTTGGCGCATTATAAATAAAAACCTTGTTACCATTCAAGCTAAATCACCTTAATCAGCACTACAGTTTAAACGAATGTATTGCTTAAGCACCAGAATATAAAACATACAATGAATAACTGAACTTGGTAAATATTGTATGAAGCACCAAAATACTACGTACCGTGTTTAATGATGTGATTTTTGTGACGAACAGATTTGTGCTGATGGTTGATAAACGACTTCAGGTTTTTGCTGCATTGTCAGACTTGAGGTGTTTCCCCCCCTCTTAAATATACATGACACCTGTGGGCTGCTCAGAGGTCCGTGTCACCCGAATGACTAAAGCTGGGTTAACAGCCGCTGGCGGTACACCGTCGGCTCATACATCATTAAAGCCAAACATGACCTGCATCGAAGAACGCGGTTATTGACGAGTTGAACTCAGCTGATGTTGTGCCCGTGCTTGTTTCTAACGGGGATTTAGGGCTTGGATGATCTCTTATACTGAAGGTCAATGGCGACTGAAGGCAAAACATTCCCCCCCAAACCATCTGCAACCGATTCTAAATCCTGCTCGAGTGGGCGGAGCGCTCGGTTCAAGGTGAGAGGCGGGTCATTACAATTACACCCATTTGGTTTCCAGGAGCAGATCGAGGCAGCTCTTGGAGATGGCACGTCTCTGTATTGTTCCTCTCTGGCCTCGCTGAATTGCAAAGAGGCCTTGGATGCAGTTACTGAGTTTCACTCTTAATGAGAGACTCTGCAGTAGGCCACACTCCATTACACATGGGCCAGATGATAAATTACATCGCCTTCCATGACTCCCTGACCCCAAGGGATGTTTAATTAATCAGCGGCTGGACACGGCCACCATTAGTCGAAGGAACAGCGGCCAGGGCTGCCCTGGACACTTTCTCACTCCCACACATCATTATTTGGCCATCTTTTCAGCTTCCTCACCTTGAAGCCAGGTGTGAATGTACAGAATCTGAAGCGAGAGAGGAAGGGAGGGACGCAGCCTCACGGGGGTTCATACCAAGACTAACTGCTCTCTGAATGTGAAACAAGCTCAGCATTTAATCAGGTTAGAATATGAATAGGTGAGTGTCACAGATTAGCAGAGAGAGTGTTGCTGCACAGGTAGCACAGCTGCTCCCCGAGTGGGATCTCGGGAGCCCCAGGAGGGATCCTGGAGGGGGAATCCAGGAGGTTTCTGGCTAAATTAGAAATTAAATTTGATTCGATCACAATTAGAGCAAAAATGTATTAGATTTTTCTAATGTGGCTTCATTATCATGCCTGTTATTTCCCCATTAATGATGACAGTAATTTAGGAACAGCAGTCTTTCACATGTAGCCACAAATGAGCAAACACCTGAAAACTTTCTTTTCTGCATCTGATTCTTCAAGCCTACTTTCATCTTTGCCCATTATTTTCATTAATACAGAAGGTGAAAAGTTAAAGGGGAAAAAAATCCCAGACTTGCAAATCATATCTATGCAAATATGAAGCTTTGGCCTTTAAAGGAGCCATAATCTAATTAAAGACCTGCAGGATGAGTGAGTTTGGACAGATGTGAGAGCTCTGCAGCATCAGAATAAGTCTGAGGCACATTCCAGGTGCTGGTGGCATCTTCCTTACCTGCCCGTCATTTGTTTTGTTGCAGTCTTAAACCCTGTGACGGGATGGCAACCTGTACAGGTGTACACCGCCTCTCGCCCCATGACAGCTGACCCTGTGACCCTGAAAAGGATAAGTAGAAGAAGATGGATGGATGGATGTTTCAGTCTTAAAGGTGTCAGGAAGCATTAAGCCACTAGTTTCCAAACTGCTCAGTTGGCTCGTTTTGTCGGACCGGTAGTCAAAAGACTTTCAGTCTAAATCAAGAAATTTAAAATCGGTTTATTAGACTTCAGGTGGATGACTGATCATTTAATCAGCTGCTCATTTCAGCACAATGCTGCCCGATTCTCCTGCAGGTCAGGACAAAAGAGACTTTATGAGAGACAATTACAAAATGTTCCTTTTCATTTATTTTGCAAATTTCCTCTTATTAGAAAAGTTTTCTGGCTAAAGTGCTGAAATGTTAAAGCAGACTTTAAAGACTGTAACCAGCTCCAGGTTTTATAAGCTGTTACAATAACGACTGTTTTTAACCAATACTTTTATTGGTATGTACAGAAACAATGAAGACTTTTGAAAGAATACTTTAAATAGTAAAAATAGCTTGATTGTACCTTTTCCTAACACACTGGGTACATCTTGCTAGCACCAGGTCGGACTCCCTTTTGCCTTCCGAGCTTTGGTCCATGTTGACATGTTAGCGTCACAAAGTTGCAGATTTGTCAGCTGCGCATCCGTGATACGACTCTCCCATCCCACCACATCCCAGAGGTGCTTTATTGGATTGTATTCTGAGTGCAGTGGACCCATCACCATGTTCAAGAAACCAGTTTGGGATGATGTGGTACATTCTCCTCAGAGAAAGGGTACACTGTGGTCATAAAAGGACAGACCCTCAGGTCGGCTGCAGCTGTGGTTTGATGAGCCTGTGCAGGTCGTAGCCTCAGTTTCTTGTTCTTAGCTGACAGGAGAGGCAGCCGGTGTGGTCTTCTGCTGCTGCAGCGTGTTGACTGTTCAGAGATGCTCTTCTGCGTAACTCTGTTGAATCAGTGCCTTCCTGTCAGCTCGAAGCAGTCTGCCCATTCTCCCTCTGATCTGACCTCATTTCACCCAGAGCGCTGCTGCTCGCTGGATATGTTCTTTGTGTGGACCATCTTCTGTAAACCTGGAGATGGGGTGGATGGATGGGTGGGTGGGTGTGTGTGTGTGTGAGAGAACAGTTTCTGAAATACTCAGACCAGCCATCTGGCACCAACAACCACACCAGGCAGGTTTCAGGCCATATGGAGATGAGAAACAATGAGATATTGGTTTGTCATTAAAATAAATAAATACAAATGACAAAAATAATTTTAAAAAAGAAACAATAATAATGCCTTAGACTTATGTAGCGCTTTTCATGGTACGCAAAGCTTTACAATCCTGTGCACCATTCATTCACACCTCAATCATACTTGGTGGTGGTAAGCTGGGACAGTCTGACAGAAGCATGGCTGCCAATTCGCGCCTACGGCCCCTCTGACCACATTCACACTTAGGCAATGGGGGTTAAGAGTCTTGCCCAGGGACACAATGACAGCACACGCTCAGACAGGGACTCGAACCCACGACCCTCTGGTTGCGAGGTGAGCACCTACCCACTGCGCCACTGCCACCCTGTGAAATAAATAAATACAAATGACAAAAAATAATAAAAGAATCAATGAAAACATAAAGACAGTTAATTCTGAAAACCATCCATGAAGTGGTTGTTTCTGATATAAAGTATTTAGTGGAGTCAAACAAGATCGCAGGTTTGATCCCCCGGAGTTGAACATGGAGGCTGTGTGACCCTACAAGAATAAAATCACACTGCTGTGCATGTAACACAAACTGTTGTTCGCTCATTCCCACGTCTCTGTGCGTTGACACCGGGCTGGTTTTAATAGCGCTGTCCTGGTAGTAATTTAAATAACCGTGTCACAGCTGATTCAGGCAGACGAAGGTCTCGCTTTATTTTTTGATTAGCTTAGCGACGCACACGATAAAATGCTCCTTCCCAGATTTTCCTCCATTTCTCGTCGCAAGGATCAAAACAGCTCTTTTACTTCCATGCAGATTCTGATCTGCCAACCTTCAACACAGCACTAAAAATTCATCACACTCAACAATTTGAGTGACACATTTTCCTCTTTCTGCCCAGAGACCCTCACGCTGTTGTTTGAGGCTGTGCTCCTCTGAGTGCTGCACACTTCTCTGCACCAAACGGTGGTTTTGTATTACCACAAATCTGTGATTCGATAGTGGCAAATGGCTGGATGCATGTTCCTCCATTTCATTTATATTGCAAGGAGCAGAATTATGGGCAGAGTGAAGAGTGATTTTTATGCCTTTGAATTTCACTTTGAATGTTTGAAGTCACTTTTCATATAAATTTAAATGTAAATCCTGCTTTGAAAGGTCACAATAAGTGACTGAAGGCTGGTCCTTGCATTTCAAATGGGCCTTTCTAGGCACAGTAACACGCTCACAGAGCTCGTATGTGGCCTTGGATGTTGGAGTAGGGTGATAAAGACACATCCAGGATATGTGGCGATCCATTCGCTGCCGCGATCTAATTTCTGAATAGGAGCTGAAACTGATTTTGACCGCAGAGTCGCAGGCTGTGGCTGAAGTATTAGGGAGAGCCTCTGTGTGGCGCTGTTTGCTCACAGTACCCCCACTCGGGCATTTCAAGTTGAGCCAGCTCTGCATGGACAGCCCTCCTGGCTCCTTTGGTTGTCTCATCTGCTCTCTACATGCTGAGCATCTTCCAATCTGGCCCCAAGTGATGGAGAGACTGGTGCTCTCAGTGTCAGCTCTCCTCAGGATTGTCAGAAGTCCTCTGTCAAATCCCCCCACCGGCTGGCCCTGCAGGCTCCGAGGAAATTAACCAGGAGAAGAGACTGGGGAGGGGTGATAGTCTTTGTGCTCGAACAGTATTCCTGTTTGGTAAAAGACATGCTCTGTGATCTCTGCTGGTGGTCATTTTATTTGGGGAATGTGAGGGGCAGCTGAGTGGTGATTTTGGGTCTCTGTGAGGCTCTCTGGCAGCTCACAAACCGCTCTCTTGCTCCTGAGCCTTTTTCCTGGTGTAGTTTTCTCAGAGAAACTGAACTCGAACCTTACATGAACATTCACATCAGGCAGGAGAAAAAGAATCACCATTATTCTGCTTACAGGCCAAAGCGGCTTTCAGAATCTAACATTCAAGAGCAAAGTTTGACCTTTCGGATTAAAAATAACCTCCAAGCCGCTGCTGGACGCGCGGCCAGGATGGCTGTGAGGTAAATAAACTTCAGCCACTTGCAAACTTCACTGGCAGTTGCTTTGGGTTTCTCTGAAACCTGCCAACTGTGACTTTAAACAAATCTCATAAAGATGAAAGAAAATACACTTTTCATATTTGACTCACATATTTTGTTCTAATGTGCAGAATCAGTGTTAACGTGCAGGAGGTTTGGTTTAGCTCTTATTCTAAAGTGAAATTAAATCAGATACAAGAAAGGGATCCATCCGTCCACCCATGCATCCGCAAATCCGTCCATCCATCTTCTTATCCTTATCCCTTCAATAGCAGAACAGACCTGTACTCTAATTCTTTAAGTAATGCTGTCTGTTACTACAGATCCTCCCCACATGAAGGCTGTAATGTTTTAGACTTGCAGCCCAAACCAAGACTTGCTCTTCACGAGGATCCGTGTTTTTGTGTGTGCGTTCGGTACGAGCTCAGCGTGCTGCACCTCATTCATCAAACCTGCAGGCACAGCATCTCAAAATAGCGCTGATGCTTCTCCACCTCTCTCCGCCTGTGCTTCTGGATATCTGGCACTGATGCACTGTGCTCTGTATTCTTGGTTCGATTCTTTTTCAGCCATAGCTGCTGGTTTGGGGCTAAATGTTTGTTTAGTTCAATTTGTAGCAATAAATCACATTAACTCAACATCGCAAGGCACTTTATATTATAAAGATAAAGACCAGAGTTTCTTTATATATGGATCACAACAATGATTGTGACCATCTGCCACAATCATTACAGGTGAGGGGAAAAGGAGGAAGAAATAAATATGCTCAGTGCATGCATGCATACCTACCTACAGCAGCAAACTCAGGGACCGGTCAGCGTCACCTCAACCCTGCAAACACTACAAACTTCATCAAAAAGCAACATTTTGTGACTCATTTGGAAGCAGCGAAGCCGTCCGTGTCCCAAACCTGACTGCTAACAGCTCTGCCTCCCATTGTACTTCACCACAAGTAAGCCTGCACTCGCAGAGCAGAGTGCTCCTTCAGGATAATATGGCACTATAAGGTCTATAAGATATGATGGGGTCTTTAAATGGAGTGAATGGAGAAAATATAAGAAATATATATCTCTTTGAAGCTGGTGTCATTACACTCCACTGAAGGCTTTTCAGAGCTATTAAGAAATCCAGAGGAAGGAAATCCTGTGGAAATATGCAGCGGATATGTTTGCAGTGTTTGGATTTTCAGCCTTTTAGCATGACGACATACTTTCATTTCATATAAGCTGCTGCTGACAGCAGTTATGCTTTTCTAATATCTGATGATAATACAGTGCACTGGATAAAATTCTGACCTTAAACGATTTAACTCGCAGTTAACGCCGAGGAGGCCGCTAACTATTAGCGGCAGAACTGTGGCGGAAAAGTCAGAGTTCAGACTAATCTTCTGAGCACAGTAAAAATCAAACGGCACCTGTTCACATCCTTCACCCTGAAAGTACAGAATCCATGCGTGTGATGAGACCATAGCACTTTGAGGTCTCAGACAGAAGAAATGAGCTAACTGAAAGCATTAAATGATGATTTAGTGCATTCTTGCCCTGCTGGATTCATATTCAGATGTGACCGCATGGGGGGTAAAAGTCTAATTACTGTGGCAGTGTAAGATTTGGGATAATAAGTCCTTTTACCAAAGTACAGCTTAACAAAAGCAGCTGCTAATGCATTTTGTACGAAAAATTCTGCTTATTTCTCTTGGTGGGAAATAAGCAGAATTTCAATGTGAGGATAAAAGTGAGTGACTGTGTACTCCAGCGTGGCCCTCCCGCGACTCCAGAATTCTGAATAGATGTTTGTCCGTGTGTGCTTCCTAATGCAGGGCTCTTATATCCAGCTGTTAAGAGGTTGCTTTTTCTCCGACCGTAATGAAGAGGAGTCCTGATAAGGAAGATGAGGCGAGGCGAAGCGAGATGGGGAACGAATGGGTTTGATCTTGAAGTGGGGAAAGGGCGCCGGGGCCCTCAGGGCTTCTCGTTCTTAAAAAGGTGCTTGTAGCCTCCAGGGAAGATGCTCGTTCTCTCCCTCCCTTCTCCCCTCCCGCTCGCTGCGTGTCTTCATCCTCATCTCTCACCACCCCCGCAACTCAGGATCAATTATGATTGACAAGTGCTCCGGTTCAGAGCTTGTTTAAACTGCTTGATCTAGATATCAGTGCACCCACCTCTCATCCGCCCTCCCCAGTAAACCTCTCCTCCCTCCTCCTCCCTCGTTATTCCTACATCCCATCGTCAGCCCAGTGTGGTACCGTATGAAGGGACGGTGCGTTCACTGACATGCTTGCAGCGTGGTATATATAGGTCCTATCTTAGCTCCAGGTGTAACAAAAAAGATGATGTTCTCTAAGGTACGTGAGCTGTGAACTGATAAATTTAATCTTAAACAACTTCTTCAGGCTTTTCCATTTGTTGTTTTCAGAAACATGCCAGAAAATGGATTATCCCTGCCATCTCCTTTTAGTTGCTGTAGCAGATAACGCAACACAACATCTCAGTTATTATTCAGCCCCAAACAGCCGTCTGTGCCTGGAATTTGCCTAAGCTATCCCAAATGAGCACAATGATGAGATCTGTGTACAGAGTAACGTGCGCGCCATCAGGTCTAACACAACAACTAAGCTGGATTTTCATCAAATCGCAGGCAGCCGGTTCCCCCGAGACTCGGAAATCGACACCAAATTAAATCGCTTAATTTGAAATAAACCATCAAATCAAGATGAGCAGCAGAGGCGGCGACTGTCGCTGAGGACGATATCTGCAGAGGCCGCAGTCCTGCGTCGTGTTAGTGACAGCTGATGGTTTCATCACTTTGGCCCAGACGGATCATTTCAGAGAGCAAAGGTTAACATGACGAGATGAAACGTCACGTGAGGCTGATGTGTTATTCCAAGGACAGGACAGCCAGATGTGGTGGTAAGCAGTTGGCACTGTTGCCTCACAGCCAAATGGGTCCTGGGTTCAAGTCCTGGCGGGATGCTGCTGTGCTGAGCCCGGTTTAAGCAAACCCTGAGGAACGCTGCGCATCTGGGAACAGGGGCTTCAAAAATTTCACTTCTTAGTCAAATAAAGGTTCAAAATAAGAAATGACATTGTCTCAGTTTTATTTATTTTAATGTGTTTGTTGAGATCAGAGCTCTAAGCGACCTTCAGACCCCGACAGGAGAGGGCTGAGCTGCCTGTACTCTGAGGGGGAGGCCTGTTTATTGGTGGGCTATGCTCCTGACTTTGATGATCTGTGTAGCTGTATCTGTGGCCTTCCTCCCACATCCTGCCCTCTCCTGAGCCCCCCTCCCCCCTACTGAAGCAGCCACGAACACATCACATCAGAATAAAGAAATGAATGCATTTAAAGAACAAAGGGTCATGATTATCACCCTATTAACACACACAAGTGCATATTTATGTGCATATATAATTAGTGTAGTGGTTTCCTCAGGAGTTACTAACTTAAATAACTACAACAATGAAAACATATTTTTAAAACATTGGACACTAATATACTTCCATATTAATACTATATTAATAGGTTCCTAGCACACAGTCAGTGGTGGAAATAGATAATTCTTAATAATAAAGACATAAAACTGTTTCCCTGGTTGTCCATTAATAACTGTTTTTATGGGTCTGGCAGTCTGACATGCAGCTTTGATACTGATCAAAGGCAGTATTTTAGTGAATGTTATTTTTTATTTTCTATAGTTACTCGAGGGAAACAATTAAAGGCTTTTGATGGTTGTGCTGCAAGCCGGTAACAATTTGATTCATGACAAGCAACCCACACGATCTAATTATGCATCAGTGTTAATGGGGCTCTTGTGTTCAGTGCTAATAATGACATTTTTATCCAACTTTCATGTTAAGGCTGAGAATTAAAAGCAGTGTCTGTATCATCGCTGTGAGCGTGTTCACGAGATCAAAGAACTTCCGCCTCACAGGAGGTTTCTGCAAAGACTGTATATGAAAGATGGACACAGCAAAGCCAGCGTGGAGGTGGCGAAAACCCGCATTCATTATAAGAGCAGACAGGGGGCGCCGACTCTGGTTTCAGAAAAGAAGTCCAGTTGTCTGTGGGAAACCTCAATAAACCCTCTTCTGATTGGTTCTTGGCCTCAGGTTCACGTGTTACTGAATACACAGTGAGGCTTATTTTGAGAGTGGTCTCCATTAGAGCCAAAAAGGAGGAGAGAGTGGGCTGTGACGAAAGCGGGAGCCCAGACTGACGGCTAAAAACGAAATCCCAGCTGAGAGAGCTGCAGCGCATGAAGGTGCAGTTTTTTTTTTTGTCGACTTTTTGTCTTTGGCTTGGATGCTGCAGTTGCTATGATACAGGATATCCACAGAAATAATGCAGTTACCCGACTCCAGCGGACTGCGGCTTAACTAAACGAGAATTATGCTGCATTCTCATGTTAATACTGTGATATAAGACATCACAGAGCAGCAGCGCCATTATTATACATCTGGTAATCTTTATCCTGAATGGGTAAAAGTGATGCAGTGCTTTCCCTGAACCTGAAGATTTTCAACTATTATTGACTCCCCTTTTAAACACTTCGCCCTGCAGCTCCTCTCATTGCTGAGCTTTTCTAGCTGATCTCTGGCCAGCTCAGATAAGTTGAGTTCCCATCTGCTAACCCAGTCCGAGTCCTCCATCAGCGCACCACAGTGAGCCCGCTGTATACTGACCATCGCACCATTTTAGTCCCGCAGAATTCTGTGCGAAGTGATCACTGTGAAATTAACGGTGATAACTCCTGCTAATGCTCCTCTTCTGAAGGCCCCGCGACTGCTCTCTTGTCCGTACACTTCATTATTCCCACTGCTTTGAATGTGTGCTCATGTTACTGGAAGGGATTTCGTGGGGAAATAAGCCTGCGAACTCCCAAATTAGGCCAAACAAAAGCACAAAGCTCTCTGTCGGGGATACAGTTAAAAGTGCTGACAGTTTAGGTTTTTTTCCTTAAATGAGACTCATCATAGGGGCTTCAAACAGAAATGCCCAAACAAAGCTTTGCAATTAGAGTATTTCTTGGTTTACAGGAGATCTGGATCCTTTTAACACGACATTAACAAATCTGAATAACACCGACGACCCTTTTTGCAGCCGTTTCTCTCCTGCTTCACCGTGTCAGCCTGTTCAGGCTCGCTTAATGGGCATATTTGTAAAATAGCCATGAATCCATCAAGTTTAAACAGCTTTTTCAATGAGGAAAAAAAAATTCTTATCAGTAAAGTTGCAACTGGACCCATAGCATCAGACTCGAAAAGGACAGTGCATTTGTTAATATTAATATCAATATTCCCCATAATCTTTGTGGAGCTGTGAGTGTGGATTGAGGGCTGGCTGATTGGTTTTCATTTTTAACAAGGGCTGCGGAGAGGCAATTTAATTTCTTCTTCTCCCTGCCTCCTGGGAGACTATATACTTTTTTTTTTTTTGCGCTTTCCTCTCCAAAAAATGTCAACATGACTTTGTCAGCACTAAGCACATTCTCTGCTGTGACAGATATCACCTGACCCCAATTTATGAAAGGCACAGAAGAGACACATTCCTGCAGCACAATATGAATATATTATCGTCCCGCATTGCCCTGTGCTCAGGATTATATTGAAGGATGTGCCTTCACTTAAATAAGACAAAAGTACTCTATTTGGATGCAAAAAGAAGGACAAACAGCCTGACTGGTCAGAGAAGCCGCACTGGATCAAAAAGGTGCGTTTAAAGATAAATTCATTAAGCTTTTATTTCCACACAACGGAGCAGCAAGATAGCATCTCCTTCCTCACACTCCTGACATCTGTGTATGCTTTCTGTCTCTCCTTTTCAATGCAGCCGTCAGCCTCGAGTTCAAAAGCAGCCCGTCTTCCTGATGGTGCAGTGCCATTATGGCACAGATATTAGCTCCAGCTTTTCAGCTAAGCAAGGCAAACAGCAGTTACAGAGCAACCTCCTTTCTCCCTGTAATGGTGCTCTCTGCCGGCTGGGAGAGGAGAGCCGGGGTAATGCTTATTGAACTCCTTTCTCAACAACAGCCATAAACGCCACCGACGCCGACTGTGGAATGAAACCTCGATTAGGCAAATCCATACGTTGCATAAACACGTCCTGCACATGCGCTCCGACACATGCGAAGCATCTGCACAGGTTCGACTGCGTGCAAATACGTGTGCGCGCATATTTGCACACAAATACACATTAGCACACGCCATTCAAAAGACATCTGCCGTCATGTGACCACGAGGCATTCAGATGCTACCCTCCAATGAATATAAAGTATAAACACTCCTCCAAATTCTCCACCCCTGGCCTCTATTTCATGCCATTATCTTGGCATAATAAACACATTAGCTTCTCCCTACCCAATTCCTGCTCCTAAGATGAATCTTTCCCCACTACATAAAATAATTTGCCAGCATTATATGTGATGATGAATAATTCATGAGGGTTCATGGAGAGTTTCAGACCCATCTGAGTCCTGGAGGAGGCAGAGCTGATAGACACCCAGGTTCTACAGATGGACCGCCTCTCAGGGAAGAAAGTGGAGGATTTTCTGAAAAAGTCTTCCTTTGAAAATGATATACCGTGCCCTGTATTCAATATGAAGGCCACTTATTCACCCAGGCACGAGGGCCTGCGAAATGAAGATGCAGTATCAGCTGATGTTTCCAGTAGTCATAATTGCATCAAGTGAAACGACTTCTAAGTTGTACAGTCGAGAGCTTTGTCTCCCACATCCCCAAAATATAGTTAACCTAAACCGCTCTTTAACTGCACCCACTGAACTTCGTCCATTAACACAGGAGTGTGGTAAACTTCCAGAGACTGCTCTGCAAGTACTTTTCATTAAAGCGTCATTACTTTACACTCAGATTAGGGCTTCAGGAATAAGTTTTATCTGCCTGCCCCCATGGGTGCGAGCTCATTATGTTTATTCAAATAAATCTCTTCTTCAGGGTTCAGAAATAATTCACATGTGCACTCTTGTTCTCTCTCTCTCTCCTTCGTCCCACCCATTCATTTAAATTACATCTGTACGACTGAATTTATTTCCATTATCGATAGCAATGCCCGGTCAAAAAAGGCGCCTACGCAGAACAGCAGCAGACAGTATGACGGGAACCCTGGTGGAACATCCCACGCTCCGGCCCGTTCTCCTTTCCACAGCTGCTGCTTTGTCAAAGCCCCTCGCAGATAAGTGACTGTACTGTAACACACCGCGTTCAGCCAGCAGTGATGTGGGTTAAGTTTGCAGTGGGGCATATTTTTAACTCAAACCACAATCTTTTCCTAAACCTCACTAAGTAGTTGTCAGTGCCTAAACTTAGGCACAAAAAAATCTTGGCAGTGTTTTTAGTGTCGAATCCTTGCCAAATACTTCCAAGTGCAAAACCCTCACCGAGGGGTTTCTGACGCAGAAAGCTCATCAAAGTTTTACGTGCAAAAACTCCACCAGCAAGTGAAAAGTAAGAATGAAAGTGGGAAACACAGAGTTCCAAAGTGAGACCTGCTGTCTTCTGGCCGACAGACCGGTGACATTACTGTGGACCACCACAAACAGCAGTAAGGTTCCAGTTTTCTTGTCACACGAGTTTTTCTATTCCCATTAATGTTCCCTTTAAAATTAAAAATAGATGCGTATGTTCTTTAAATGTGATATTAGACATGATAGTATAGTAGCAGCTGAGGACACTGTATGCTGATATTATGATGAACAAATTCATAGCAGATGAATTGATATCAAAATGGCCTTCGTGCATGATTTCAGGCGACACGCATGCAGTGAGTCGCACTCAAAATATGTGATAATAGAAGACACAAACAGCAACAAAGACAAAGAAAGCAGACCGACAATAAAACTGAAGATTTAGATCGAAATTGTCCACTTTGCTCTCTGCAAGCCTTCAAAAGGACAGCCTACACGCTCCCCACATTCAATGATTTGCCGATTCTCCCTCAGTAGCAATTGCTTTGAGGTCAGCCTCCTTTTCTTCCTTTGTGCCTGTGTAGCTGTGGTGCCTTCAGTACAACACAAAATTCGGTCATTTCAGTGCATTCATTCATTTTCTTTGTGAAATGATCAATGGCGTGTTTAGAAAAAGGTTTAAAATGTGAAACTCATACTGTTCTGTAAAGCCAGACAACAACTGTGAGAAAAAAGTAAAAAATCTATTCTTATTAGAAATGTCTGCACTTGTATAATATTTCAATTTTATTTATATAGGATCAAATCACAACAAACAGTCGCCTCAGGGCACTTTATTTTTTAAGGTAATACAGAGAAAACCCAACAGTCAAAATCACCTCCTATGAGCAAGCACTTGGCAACAGTGGGAAGGAAAAACTCCCCTTTCACAGGAAGTAACCTCCCGCAGAACCAGGCTAGCCATTTAGCTTAAACTATATCCACGCAGGAAACAATTCGCTGTGACGTGCTGAAAAGAGAGCAAAGGCGTTAAATGGTTTCCACTACTTCAAGGGGAAAAAGCACGTGGTCATGCAAAATGGGCAGGTAAACTCCTCTCAGCTGTGAGGCTAGTGATTACCAATGAGAGCGCAGGATATGCTGGTAATTAACAGGGTAGTAAATACATTAGAGGGTTAGGCAACCGGTGTCTGGAACATCTGCTAGCGACCAACACTCAGCTTCAAAGTAATGTGCAATGAGTAAATGGCTCCATGTGTGGACGCAGCTTTAGAGCGAGTAAAGACAGAGGCATCCCTCCCTCGCAGCTCCATCTTTCTCCCACACATTCTCAGTGGGCGGAGGTAGGATGCAAAGAAGGCTGATCTGATATTGGTCTGATACTGACCAGAAGCTGGATAAGATATCTAGGAAATGAGCATATCCATTCAGGTCAGTTCTGTGATTACTTCACGGTGCAACAGTAGCAGCTAGCTGTAGAGCTAACATACTGCGGAGGAAGCTAACAACAGAATGCCAGCAGTTTGGAGGCTTTTCGGGCTGCCACACCAACAGCTTCTGTTTGTATGTGTAGCCCAGTCCATAATGATTATGGGCATGAGTAAATAGTTTTAATGTTCCAATAGCTAATAGTTCATGTACAGTTTTATAAAGTTTATAAGTGAGTTATGTTGAAATACTATCTGACAAATCATTTTGTATGGTAAATAAAGCAGCATGTCACTTTAATTTGTTTCTCTGCACTTTAAAGCATTTTGCACTGTGTACAACCTATCTCCACTGAGCATCAGAATGTCAGTCTTGACTTGTGTTTATTTGTATTGGTTGTTTGTGACCTATGTAACCAATCAAGGAGTTGTGGGGGCGGGATGTGAAGTTGATCTAGTAGAGGGCAGGTGTGCGAGAGATGTACGGAGATGCCGCAGAGGTACATCGAACGTGTATGTTGATTGCTGTTCGAATTGGAGTATAAGTGCTTTTCATCATGGTGAATGCAGAGTTTGCCATTCTGTGTTAAGGACTTTGAAACATCCGAAGGTAAATACTTCTTTGAAAGTTGTGTTGAACTGTTTCTGTCAGATTCAGTATATTAAAATGGAGATGCTAATCGCGGATAGCTTATTAGCTTGCTAGTCGTGTCGCACATGTATAATATAGTAGCTGGCTAAGTTGCTAAGTTTTGTTAATGTGTGCCGATGCTATTTGCAGTGTAAATGAGAGTGCTTACAAAGCAAGACTAAGATATTTTATATGCTCGCTAACGTGTAGGACCAGGAGGCTATCCTTGGACTTTTTTTCTCCCCCTCTTGCTACGTGGTGGAGCATAGAAGTATCCAGAAGTTGCTACCGTGTGTGGATTCGGTGTCGGAGGTCGCAATGGTTGCAGGACGCCCTCGTTGTCCTCTCAAATGATTCCCTCAAGGTTACCAGCAACTAACACTATCCAGTTTTGCTGACTGACTGCTCAAGAGGTTGTGAGTACTCAATTGCACGTGCTTATTATTTTATTGTTTTGTTTCTGCTTGCTTTGCAAGCGAAAGGGTCATAAAGTTTCCGACCACACCGCACCCAAGCGTCGACACAGGCCTGCAACGTTTTGTTTTGTTTTATTTTATTTAAAATGACTGATATTGAGTTGCAGTGTGCGTGTGTGTGAGTTAAAGAATATTGTTTTCATAAGTAATTTGATTTATTTGCAAGTGTTTAAAGAACCCTGTTTAAGATAATTATTTTGTACTGTTATTCACCGGAAAATGTCCGTATTTAGTTTTGTTTACTAAATTCTATATTTTTGAGTTTAAGAAGTCTGAGTGTGTTATTTCTTTTGTGTAAAGATTTTCCTCTGTTGAGTAAGTTTGACCCAGAGAAGTGTGTTTCTAGTGAGTACTAGACAACAATAATTCTTAGTAGGATCAAAGGACCAAGGGTTGAATTCTGCTAAGTGGAGGCACCAAACACTAAATTTTCTTATCAATACCGGCTAATTCGGAAGCCAATAAATTAAAGAACCCAGGGCCCCGCCCATAGTACTACAACACCCCTGTGTTTAAATCTCGTTCATCTATTAGCTACATGGGTCGGGTGCTACACAAATTGGAGGCACCGCTGGGATATTTTCCCTAGTAAGATACAAATTTTAATGTCAAGTAGCTGAAACTCGTTCTCATGGTCAAACGTGAAGGCACGTAAGACAAAGTAAAGGCAAGTATGAGTAATTCCTCGCAGTTGGAGTTAAGTAACTGGTGTAGAGGGGAGGGTATAGACTTAACCCATGCCCTTATGGTACTTGGAGTCCCCGAAGATGAGGACGTCTCTTGCATTGAAGAAGCACTGGAAACCATAAAAGCATTGGGAAAAGTAAGAGTAAGAGGAAAAATGTTTGATGCCAAACACCAGGCATTAAACGTGCTTTGTGAATGTCGTGAGACGATCGATCCCTCTAGAATCCCATGTGAAGTCTTTATGCCTGATAGAGGGCATGGCTGGAAGATAGTGGTAGCTCAGCGCAAAGAGTGCACTACAGATGATTTCTTAGAGAAACTAGCCCAGTTCCTCCAAGAACAAGGAAGAACAATGGAAGACATTTATCCCATGTGTGGTGTGGGCACAGAAATGAATAGCACTCCAGAGTCTATTATTCGCGCTGTAGGTGAAGTGTTGCATAAAACCACAAAACCCACTGAAAGCAACAACTATAGACGTTTAAGGAACTTTTCTGGTATCAGCCCTGTTCCACTAGGTGAGGAATGTTTGGATAACTGGCTTGAACAGGCCAAGATTATGGTGGAAGAGTATGAATGTTCAGAAAAAGAGAAAAGACGCAGGATAGTTGAGAGTCTCAAAGGTCCAGCTTTGGAGATCATTCAGGCTGTACGCTTGTCTAACCCTGATGCTAGTCATCTGGAGTACATAGAAGCAATAGAAAGTACCTTTGGAACCTCAGAGTCAGGAGAAGAACTTTACTTGTCTTTCAGGACTCTTCGCCAGGAGTCTGGTGAGCCCTTGTCAGAGTTCTTGCGCAGACTTGAAAGATCCCTCTGTAAAGTAATTAAGAGAGGTGGTCTTCCAGTTAGCGCAGCCAACAAAACTAGGCTGGAACAGCTTATAAAAGGGGCAACTGAGTCTGACCTCATGTTGCTTAAGTTGAATTTGAGAGAGAGGAGGAATGATCCTCCTGCCTTCCTAACCTTGCTCAAAGAAATTCGTGAGGAGGAAGAACGTGAAGCCGCCAGGCACAATTTCAGCAAACCTCTGCAACGCCAGCATGTGCATGCAGTGCAGGTGGAAAAGGAAAACGAGCTGTCAAACAGTCAGCAACTTGAACTTCGAGCTGAGATTGAAGAATTAAAAGCCGCCCTGAGCGAGCAGGTGAACAAATTGTCTAAATCAAACGATGATAAATCTACAAAAAAGTCCAAGGATAAGAAGAAAGAAAGAGCTGAGTCAAACCCTGAAATACAGTCTTTAAAGAAAGAACTGAAAGCTTTAAAGGAACAGATAAGTGTGATGACTGTGCAAACCAAATCAGGCTCAACTGAAACAGCGAACTATTCTAGCCACAGAACAGCTGCAAATCCGAAGTATGCTACTTCTAGAAGCCAGTGTGTAGCAGAACCTGCTGAATATTTCTGCTATAGGTGTGGTGAAAATGGGCATATTGCATCAAAATGCACAGCTCCAGAAAATACACAGAAGGTCATAAAAAAGCTCATTCGCCAAGTGCGCGCAGCAACATCCGGACCAAAGGAATCCAGCAAAGGTTCCGATGAATCTATTGCTAGAGTCAATAAAGTCCATACTCCAGAGACAGACACTGCCTTACCTGAAGGTCTTGTAGGTCCATCATCTGTGGAAAAAATAAAAATTAATGAACACCCTTGTGATGCCCTCATGGATTCTGGTTCCACTGTAACCATTATCTTTGAAGAGTGGTACAAGAAACATCTGTCACATGTCCCTATTCGTCCTATTTCTCGTCTAGCTATATGGGGTCTCGCAGATTCAGAGTACCCTTACAGAGGTTATGTGGTAGTGGACATGGAGTTCCCAGAGGACTTGGCAGGAGTTAAGGGGCCAATCACTGTCCTTGCTCTTGTGTGTCCTGAGCCACAACATTGCAGCCAAGTGCCTGTCATTGTAGGCACCAATGCCTTTCTCTTCCGCAGACTGTGGGAACTTTCAAAAGAAAGTGGCAGTCAGAACGAAGTACACTCTTTGAGAATACAAGCAGTGTATGAAAAGCTACAGACACAAACCTTAAACCCCCAGTCAAAAGCTATTGATGAGGTAGTTGGTCAAGTGAAATGGCAAGGCCCAGGCCTACTGTCCATAGCTCCTGGTGAGAAGTGTTATGCCACCTGTAAAGTGGAGAAACCGACTTTCTCCTCTCAAGACATTATTCTTGTTGAAGCTCCTGTGACACTGCATCTTCCGGCAGGTGTATTTGTACAGCCCGGAGTGCTCCCTAACGGACACATTGACTCCAGTAGTTTCACTGTCCTTTTGCACAATGAGTCACAAAAACCCACTTCTATTCAGGTTGGCACTGTCGTTGCAGAAATGTATGTAGTAGATACTGTAGCAATACCGCAGCCTTCCAACTCAACCACTGACATCCTTGATCCCAAGCTCTTTGATTTTGGAGACTCACCAGTTCCTGAGGAGTGGAAGAAACGGCTTCGCCGAAAACTTGCTGAAAGACGAAATGCTTTCTCTCTCAGTGAATGGGATGTTGGTTTGGCACGTGGAGTTGAGCACCAAATACGTCTCAGTGATCCCACTCCTTTTAGAGAACGATCACGTCGCTTAGCCCCAGCTGATATTGATGACGTAAGGCGACACATACAGCAGCTACTGGCTGCTGGCATTCTGAAAGAGTCCCGAAGTCCGTATGCCTCACCCATTGTGGTAGTGCGCAAAAAGAATGGAACCATCAGGATTTGCATCGACTATCGGACCCTGAACAGTCGCACTATACCCGATCAGTATACAATGCCTCGCATTGATGATGCCTTGGATTGCCTCACAGGCAGCCGATGGTTCTCAGTATTGGATCTTCGGAGTGGATATTATCAGATAGCCATGGCTGAAGAGGATAAGGAGAAGACTGCCTTCATCTGTCCCCTCGGATTTTATCAATTTGAGAGGATGCCCCAGGGCATTACTGGAGCCCCAGCCACTTTTCAGCGGCTTATGGAGAAAGCCGTGGGTGATATGCACCTTCTCCAAGTCATTGTCTATCTGGATGACATTATTGTCTTTGGAAAGACGCTTGAGGAGCATGAACAACGATTGCTGAAAGTTTTGGATCGCTTGCAGGAGGTTGGCCTAAAAGTGTCAATTGACAAATGCCAGTTTTGTCAACCCAGTGTTAAGTACGTGGGCCACATTGTCTCAGAATCTGGTATTGCCACTGATCCAGAGAAAGTGAACGTGGTAAAAGACTGGAAGGAACCCACTGATCTCAAGTCTTTGAAGTCCTTCCTTGGTTTCTGCGGCTACTATCGGAGATTCATTGCAAACTACTCCAGCATTGTTCGTCCACTGACTGAACTTACAAAGGGCTACCCCCCAGCTCAGAAAGGGAGACGAGCACAAGTCCAAGACACCTCTAAGGTGTACTTCAAAGCATCTGAATCGTTTGGCGAACGGTGGGACCGGTCCTGTCAAGACGCATTCAGAAAAATCATTGACTGTCTCATAAATGCTCCAGTGTTAGCATTTGCAGACCCAACTAAACCGTACATGCTGCATGTTGACGCCAGTATGAGTGGTTTAGGTGCAGTGCTATATCAGGAACACCCAGAAGGTCTACGGCCTGTAGCATTTGCAAGCCGAAAACTTAGCCATTCTGAACTGCGATACCCTGTCCATCAGTTAGAGTTTTTAGCACTGAAGTGGGCAGTGGTAGACAAATTTAATGATTATTTGTATGGAGCTAAGTTTACTGTAAGAACTGATAATAACCCCTTAACTTATGTGCTGTCCACAGCCCGGCTAAACGCCACAGGACATCGCTGGTTAGCTGCCCTAGCTACCTATGACTTCAGCATCCAGTACCGTCCGGGTCGTCAGAACACTGACGCTGACTTGCTCTCCCGACAGTACACAACTGACGATGTCAGAAACTGGACAGACATTCCACCATCAGGCATTAAAGCAATCTGTAGGCGAGCTTGTGTTGTTGAAACACCCAGTGTCCCTACTAGATTTGCTGACCAACTTGGTGTCCCACCGACGGTCATCCCTGATGTGTATGCTTATCCAACGAGCTTGAGCTCAGATACCATTGATCAGCTAAGCCCAAGAGAGCTTAAGTCTGCACAAGATTTGGATCCTGTCATTGGTCCAGTAAAAACAGCTCTTGAAGCTGGCAAGATGCATGTTCAATCTCAAAATGATCCCCCGATGTTGCTTTGCTTAGCAGAGAAATCTCTAAGTTAGAGCTAAAAGATGGCATATTGTATAGAACCAGACAAACACCATCAGGTCGAGTGATAAATCAACTTGTTTTGCCAGAGCAATACCGAAGTGTAGTACTCCGGTCACTACATGATGATTGTGGACATTTGGGAATAGACAAAACCTCTGAACTACTCAGAGACAGATTTTATTGGCCCCGCATGATCCCTGGAGTTGAACAATACATAAAAACGTGTGGAAGATGTGTCTCCAGGAAGACCCTTCCCCAGCATTCAGCTCCATTGAATCAGATCACTAGCAGTGGTCCCTTAGATTTAGTCTGCATTGACTTTTTGCAAATAGAACCTGACAGTAGAGGGGTTGCACATGTGTTGGTAGTGACAGATCATTTCACTAGATATGCACAGGCATTCCCTACAAAGAATCAAAAAGCTACTACCGTTGCAAGAGTATTGTGGGAAAAATACTTTGTACATTATGGTCTTCCCGCAAGAATCCATTCGGATCAAGGCCGAGACTTTGAGAGTCGTTTGATAAAGGAGCTTCTCTCTATGCTTGGCGTACGAAAGTCTCGTACATCCCCGTATCACCCACAAGGTGATGCTCAACCTGAACGTTTCAACAGAACACTCTTGTCCATGCTTGGTACACTGGACACAGCTAACAAAAGGAACTGGAGTCAATACATCAGTCATCTTGTGCATGCATATAATTGCACAAAAAATGAAGCCACGGGACATTCTCCCTACTTTTTAATGTTCGGACGTGAAGCAAGACTTCCAGTTGACATTTGTTTTGGCACAGTGGTGGATGGGACAGGTGAAGTGTCACATCTTAAGTATGTCAAACAGATGAGACAAGATCTTCAGCAGGCTTACAAACTAGCAATGGAAGCCGCAACGAAGAATCATATGAGAAACAAGTCTCGTTATGATCAACATGTCCGAGATCAACCATTGGCAGAGGGTGACAGAGTTTTGTTAAGAAACCTTGGCCTGAAAGGGAAACACAAACTCCAAGATCGTTGGAGAGCTACTCCCTATGTGGTAGTCAAAAAGTTGCCCAATCTACCTGTTTATCAAGTTGCACCAGAACAAGGCCCTAGAGTCATTAAAACCCTCCATAGAGATCATCTCTTGCCAATTGGTTACCTGGTCAGAATGCCACATTCAGTGGAAAACAAGAGAAAAGTCACAAAACCACCAGTCACAAGGCTCCAGAGTGTAAGAAAAACCCCAAAACATTCTTCGTTGCCTGAGCAAGTAACCAGTGACTCTGCTTCATCAGACTTGGAATTTGAAGGTGTTTGTGAATATCCATCCTTGGATATGGATGAGGTGAAACGACAGCTTTTGCACACCCACCATCGGGAGAAACCATACCAAAGTTCTGCTGGTGAGAGTTCACAGGTGTCAGACAGTGAGCAAAGTGAAACTGACCCAGTTAAACAAAGAGAGGAGTTGTTGGATGACACTAGCTCTCAAGAATCGGAAGATGAGGAGTTGCAGCCCCAGCCTACAGAAACTGAGATGGAGCAAGAATCTCCTCCTGTTTCGAAAAGAGCTGTAAAATGCAAAGATACACCGCTAGTTAGGAAATCTCAGCGTGAAGTTAAGCCAGTCATACGCTTGACATACGATGAACCTGGACGTCCTACTGAGGAACCTGTAACCATTGTGCATCATGGAATGGTTATTCAGTTGAACCTTGGTTCACAGGGCGAAGATATTAATCCATTCAGAGAGTCTACACTTTCCAAGAAAGCATCAAAACAAGAAAGGAAACCCTTAACTACCTCAGGCAGAAGAGCCAGGGTTAGATGAGGACATCTACCTTTTTAGAAGAGGGAGGGTGTAGCCCAGTCCATAATGATTATGGGCATGAGTAAATAGTTTTAATGTTCCAATAGCTAATAGTTCATGTACAGTTTTATAAAGTTTATAAGTGAGTTATGTTGAAATACTATCTGACAAATCATTTTGTATGGTAAATAAAGCAGCATGTCACTTTAATTTGTTTCTCTGCACTATAAAGCATTTTGCACTATGTACAACCTATCTCCACTGAGCATCAGAATGTCAGTCTTGACTTGTGTTTATTTGTATTGGTTGTTTGTGACCTGTGTAACCAATCAAGGAGTTGTGGGGGCGGGATGTGAAGTTGATCTAGTAGAGGGCAGGTGTGCGAGAGATGTACGGAGATGCCGCAGAGGTACATCGAACGTGTATGTTGATTGCTGTTCGAATTGGAGTATAAGTGCTTTTCATCATGGTGAATGCAGAGTTTGCCATTCTGTGTTAAGGACTTTGAAACATCCGAAGGTAAATACTTCTTTGAAAGTTGTGTTGAACTGTTTCTGTCAGATTCAGTATATTAAAATGGAGATGCTAATCGCGGATAGCTTATTAGCTTGCTAGTCGTGTCGCACATGTATAATATAGTAGCTGGCTAAGTTGCTAAGTTTTGTTAATGTGTGCCGATGCTACTTGCAGTGTAAATGAGAGTGCTTACAAAGCAAGACTAAGATATTTTATATGCTCGCTAACGTGTAGGACCAGGAGGCTATCCTTGGACTTTTTTTTTCCCCCTCTTGCTACGTGGTGGAGCATAGAAGTATCCAGAAGTTGCTACCGTGTGTGGATTCGGTGTCGGAGGTCGCAATGGTTGCAGGACGCCCTCGTTGTCCTCTCAAATGATTCCCTCAAGGTTACCAACAACTAACACTATCCAGTTTTGCTGACTGACTGCTCAAGAGGTTGTGAGTACTCAATTGCACGTGCTTATTATTTTATTGTTTTGTTTCTGCTTGCTTTGCAAGCGAAAGGGTCATAAAGTTTCTGACCACACCGCACCCAAGCGTCGACACAGGCCTGCAACGTTTTGTTTTGTTTTATTTTATTTAAATGACTGATATTGAGTTGCAGTGTGCGTGTGTGTGAGTTAAAGAATATTGTTTTCATAAGTAATTTGATTTATTTGCAAGTGTTTAAAGAACCCTGTTTAAGATAATTATTTTGTACTGTTATTCACCGGAAAATGTCCGTATTAGTTTTGTTTACTAAATTCTATATTTTTGAGTTTAAGAAGTCTGAGTGTGTTATTTCTTTTGTGTAAAGATTTTCCTCTGTTGAGTAAGTTTGACCCAGAGAAGTGTGTTTCTAGTGAGTACTAGACAACAATAATTCTTAGTAGGATCAAAGGACCAAGGGTTGAATTCTGCTAAGTGGAGGCACCAAACACTAAATTTTCTTATCAATACCGGCTAATTCGGAAGCCAATAAATTAAAGAACCCAGGGCCCCGCCCATAGTACTACAACACCCCTGTGTTTAAATCTCGTTCATCTATCAGCTACATGGGTCGGGTGCTACATATGTCTGCATACAAACATAAGCGGTTGGTGCGTCTGCAGCTGTGATCATTCATGCCTGTATGACCACACTGGCTCTTTCACCAGCATGAGGAGGAGGGGCCAGGCTGCTGTGGCTGTGTGTGGTTCTTCCACATGCTGCGGAGGTAAAAGTGGCTCCGATTTATTACCGAGAAGCAACAAAGAGATAATCCACCAAACACAAATTTCCTACTTTTTTATGCTTATTATTTCATAAATACATAAAAATGTATCACATTTATGTTCTTGGATTTATTTCTTTGTTACATTTCACTTTGCAATCTCTTCCTCACAGTGAGGGATACAGATTAATTAATTAATTAAACACAGGTATCAGATTGGTTCTGGCAGCCATGGTATCCGTACTGGATTGGAACCAAAACATGCTGGATTGAACCTTCCCTAAAATAAGGGAAACATAAAGACGAGATAGCAGTAGGGTATACGGATATTGCTGACATGGCACAACAGGTCCATAGATATGTTCCGTATTACTGAAAAGAAACAGATTATCCAGATTTTTGGGACAGTTTCACTCTTGGGCAGCTTCATTGCAAATGATTTCCAGTATGTGTCACAGCAGGCGTGCAGAGACGGTCACCAGAATCTCTTTTAGAGATGGAAACAGAATCGTGTGTTTCTCCTTCTGACCCGCTGATATTGGTGAAATCTGCTGCACAAAAACAGTTTCCTTGCCCGACTTTGGTTCCGCTGTGCCGTTTGCTCACCAACCACTGAACACTTGCAGAAAGA